>PVLA01000523.1:0-63309 GCA_004027455.1 Hydrochoerus hydrochaeris | reverse complement strand
TGTATTCATTAACAAAATTTGGTAGTTATGTGACACCCTTTGTCTCTTAAATTCTACATCAGAATTAAAAGTGATTTATGTGTTGTCATCATAATGCTATAAGATTCTGTATTTGTCTCTCTTGAGAGCTTTTTTTTTCATACATTTTTGGGTTGCTGTTTTGAACCCTTTTGTTTCAACGTGAAGCTCTTCCTTTAGCATTTCTTGTAGGACAGAGTTTTGCTGGATATAGTAGTTGTGGGTGACAGTTTTATTTTTTCAGCATTTTGAATATATCACAACTTTGCAGTTGGGCAATTTAGTGAGGTTTCTGCTGAAAAATTCCCCCACCGCCTCCAGCATCTCTTTGTCACCTTGAGTTGCCTTTCATTTCCTGTCTTTGAAATGCTCTCCTTGTCTTGGCCAGATTATAATTTGTCACAGTGTGGATCTCTTTGGATTTACTTTAGTTGCAGATTACTTAGTTGTCCACTTCTGTCTGGTTTTTGTATCTGTTATCAAAAGTGGGCATCCAAGTCTCCTGCTATTATTATGTTGCTGTCTGTTTTCCTCTTTAGTCCTCTCAATGTCTGCTTTATCTGTTTGGAAACTTCGGTGACAGGTATACATGCTTTTATTTTTGGTTTGTTGTTTTGAAACAGGGTCTTGCAATGTAGTTCAGGCTGGACTTAAACTCACCATGGAGCCCAGGCTGGCCTTGATCTCATTATGACCCACCTCTTGAACTTGTATGTTCATTTCTCTGTGCAAATTTAGGAAGTTCCAGCGACTGCTTCATCAGACAGGCTTTAGGCCACTTTCTGTCTCTATTCTGGAGTCCTGTAGTGTGAACGCGAGTGTGTTTGAGTCTTTCTCCTGAGTCCTCAGGCTGTCTTATTAGTTTTGCTTTTACTCTTCTCACTCAATAATTTCAAATAATTTGCCTGCAACTTTCCTTCTAATTGAGTCTGCTGTCGAGCTCTTCTAGTGATTTTTTTCAATTCAGTTACTCTATTTCCAGCTCTAGAATTTCTATTTTTTAAAAAACAGATTCCCTTTCTAAATATTTTGTTTGACAATCATTTTCCCGAGTTAACCTATTTATTCATGTTTCTCTTCAGCTCATTGAGCATCCTTGGGATGATATATTGAATCTTTTGTTTATTCATTTATAAATTAATCTCTTTTCTTCCTTCTCTCTTTCCTTCTTTCCCCTTCCCTCCCTCCCTCCCTTTCTTTCTTCCGTGTGTTTTACTAGGTATTGGACTCAAGACTGTCACACTAAGCTATATGCCCAGCTCCTTTTATTTTGAAACAGGGTCTCACTAAATTGCCCAAGCTGGCCTTGAACTTGGAACGCTACTGCCTAAGCCTCCCAGAGTTTGCTGTTTTTTCAGGATCTTTTCTGGATATTAGCTTTGTTTCCTCAATGTTCCTGCAATTCCTCATTTCTTTGAATGACTGTGACCTTTACTGAGGCTTGGGAATTTCAAATAAATAGCCATTCTCAGTCATCAAGGAGCAACTTCACCCTTCAACATGTCAGCCTAGCTCAAGGTTCTGAGACCTCTCAGATCTCTTCTGGAGTTGCATCTTCTTGGGGCTCAAGTATTTGATGTACCTGTTAGGTGTTTGCCTGTTTCTTCAGGGGTTGCCACTTATTCCCTGGTGTTTCTCTGGGGCACTGCAGTGTGTCATGCCATAACCAGCTGCAGTGTTCAACTTGACATCCACACTGTACTCATTTGAGTCAGGGCAGAGGTGCCAGTCCAGTGGGCAGCCCCAGCACAGCAGAGCACTGGACATGCATTCACACTTCTCTTTCCCTCCTGAGAGAGAAACCAGGAGTTAGGAGTTTCCTCCTAATCCTGATGTGTTGTGCCAGAGAAAAGATCAAAGACAAGATGCGCAATGAATTTTCTTGTCTTTGTAAATGTGGCTTTTCTTGACTTTGGATTCACGTGGGCAGGCTGAACCTGCCCAACTGAACGCTATTGCATTCACAAAGGCTATGTGCGCATCTGTTGTTGATAAACCAGTGTCTCTGCAGGGTGACAGGGGGCTGGGGCTTCTCCGTCTACCATCTTACTGGTGTCAGTCCACCTGCCTTGCTTACATTTCCTATGTTGATTTATAAATTCTAGTTCATCCATTTTAATATCCCATTTAATTATAAAGTACCATGATGTACATATGTATTTTATGAATGAATCTTCTATCCTGGTGCCAGGTTTAGTAACATTCACCTAATAAACCCAAGTTATAGCGTGGCCAAGATGGAATCCCAGGCCATTGGACTTCCAACTCCCAAGTCACAGAGTTGTTGGAAACCCAGAGCCTAACAGCTGTGGTCCTTCCAGAAAGAGGAAGGAGAAGCAGCCATTGGCCAAGGCAAGGACTCAGCAGTGAAGAGCATGGCTTGTTTCCTGCAGGGCTAGTGTGAAGTTATGATCCTTCAGCTCCACAGCTCTGTGTAATTTCCCTACCAGTATAAATCAGCCTCATTTTAAGGTACCTTGCTCATCTGCTTAGTCTAGTTCCACAGAACTTTAGAACTTTGTGCCAAGTTGCTCAGAGACCTGGTGATATACTGTGATACGCACCCAAGAGCAAGGATTGGAAGTCTCTGATCCACTGTCTAGGTCCCCAGCCTGGCCTAAGGGTACAAGGCCTGAAAAGTGCACTCACCAGGTACCAGTCACCATCTGGCCCGGGACAACATCAGTACCTGCCCAGCATAGTGAGTGGGCAGGAACGGGACTGCAGGAGCTTGGAGTGCCCAGTGATACCAGTTGTGCCTGGAGAAGGCAGGCAAAAGGCAGCTCCCCTGGACGAGTGCTTGTAATATGCTGGTTCCTTAGGAGGAAGCCCTAGAAGCCCCGTTACTGGGAGATAAAAATTCATGGTTACTAAGTACTTTCTTGCAGTTCTGACACATCAGTTCCATTTTACTATCACATTTCAAATTGGATGGCAAGCGAGGACAGTACTTCTGCTGGATCATCTGTTTCTATCAAGCTATGTGGTATGGATTTGCTCATCCTTCTAGGAAGACCAGGAACTGGCCAGGGCCTGACCTCTCTCCCCTTTCCCTGCCCTTTCTTCTTTTTCTCTCCTTTCCCCCATCATTTTCATATTTTGTACCTTCCCCCCCACCACTTTCAATAGCAGTCTATACTCAGTGTAGAAAGCACAATGTGGTCACAGACATTGACATCAAATCACTCAAAGAGCTCCTGCCTGCAGACTGACATATCTGGCATCTATTGTTTTAGCTCTGGGAGAACCAGGCCCAAGCAAAGGTGTGTGGTACAGGTACTGGGTCATGTAGTACATAAGTGTCAGTGATGACCAACTGGATGCTGATATCTGCAGCTGAAGATGGCAGCCTGCACCAGTGTGTCTGCTTCCAGAATTTCTCCACTCAGCTGAAACGCTGTTCCTAATGCAGGTGAAGAAAGAACCCCCAGCCTCGGAGGGACAAATCTCAGCCGAGGCAGCATCATCAGCAGACCAGAGAACTCAGGATTGAGATCAGGGTGGGGAGGCCCCATGTGGAATGTGTCTCAGGGTGCTGGCTTCTTTGGTTAAAGTGCCAGGTGGGGACTCTAGCACAGATTTGAGCAGTGTCATCCTTAGGATGGGTGTGCTCTGTCCTCTTCAGAGGGACTTACTTGCAGGAGCAAGGGTACAGCTCAATTCTCAGGATCAGTAAGTGCAAAGGGATGTCAAGCCATGACACTGTTTCAGATTCCTAGATTGAGGCCAACCATGTGTACCTGTGCTCAGGTCACACGGCTGTGCATTGTCTCATAGCTTGAGGCCCAGAGGTGTTCAGAGTCCGAGAATCCAGGCTGGTTCACTTGCTGACCTGCCAGTGTCCAGCGGGTCTTTCTCCTGAGCCACAGAATCCCAGGTGTGACCTTGGAGGGTCCTGCCAGGTGGCCAGAGACCTTCTCTGCCCAGGGTCTGCTAGTGAGAGGACCCTAAATACAATTAAATCCCTTTTTGTGCAAACTAATCTCCTCTTTCCAGCACTTCTGTCTTCATTATTGAAAGTCAAGGTTGGAGATGTGTGTTTTTAATGACTTGCCATCCTGCACCCATCCAGTTGTCATCAGTCAGTGAAATACCTGCTTCTGGGCTGTGCAGATAAACCACAGGAAGCTGCACACCCCTCCCTCTATCCAGTAAGGAGCACACAGGCGAGGGAATTAAAATGCACAGCGTAATTGGATTTTTGCAGTGTCCTGCTGCCAACAGAGCTCCTCTGACTTTATTATGGCATTCAAATGCCAGGTTTAATTCCAGGCATGTGGCTTGGGCGGGGGAGGTATTCCTAGGAAACAGTTCATTAAGAGGCACATGCAGTTTCGCACCTCCTCTAAGTGTGGAGTGGGGCTCTCTGTGCTGGGGTGATTTGATTAAGAATAAAGCGAATGACTGGGATCATGTGGTATGCAGAGGCTGGGTTCCAACTCTCCCTCACCAGCTCGGGGTTTCTGAGTGGAGTGAAAACGCGGTGTCTGGTACTGAGGCTTGTTTGAACACCTTCATGCCTACTCAAGAGAGGAAGAAAGGTAGCTAAGGATTCAGATTCCTTGGTTGGAGAAGGTGGAGCTGCATTCAGCCTGGGGCTACTGAACGCCCTGCAGCCTGAGTCCCAGGGTGTGGGCCTCCAGAATGAATGACTGTTTGGACTAGTGTCCATGAGTGGGGACCTTCTGTCTGACATGGCATGGAGATAGGCTCCAAGGGTGGCCTTGGCCAAATCCAGTTCTAGGAGGATGAGGAGCAGGGACAGTGATTGAGGTCCAGCTGCATTCTCTGGTAGATCCCTGCACATTCTGGGCTTGGGAGAAGCCAGTTGAAGTGGGGCCTGCAGCTACCCAGGGCAGGGCTACCTAGAACCCTTCTGTAGTCCCTCAGACAGAGAAGTTTCTGGACCCAAAGCCCATGGTGAACTTCCTCAGAGCAGGAATTGGACTTGGGAGATCTGTGAGTAAATCTGCCTCTGAGACAACTCAATGCTTCCTTTTCCCTTTAATAACTGGAAGGGGACATGTATTGTCTAACAGCTCCAGCTGCTTGTGTCCTGGATGCCCCACACCCACTCCCAGAAAACCTGTGTGGACTTAACTTTGAACCATACAACAGAATTGAATCTGGACCAATCATAGGCCCGCAGCTGCTGTTATTTAAGCAGCATTCTTCTCAAACCCCGTTCAGCAGGGCTTCGTACACATTGACCCACCTGGGCTGCAGGAAAAGCCTTATTCAAATAAATTCTCATTCCAGTGTAGACAAACTGGATGCTGGGAAAACAGCAATGAATACTAGGGGCCATTAGTCTTGAAGAACTCCAGGGGCCAGCAGCTGATGGAGATCAGCAACCAGCAAGCAGGGCCACAGACCACCAGTAGTAATCAGCAGCTGAGGGTCTAGCGCCTGAGGCCATGGGCGCTCAAAGACTGGAAATGCTGGCAGAATTTCACTTTGCTGATTCATGATTTCTTTCTGAATTGAGCAAAAGAACCCTAATTCAATTGGTGACATTTCTAAAATAATAATAATAATAATAATAATAATAATAATAATAATAATAAAACAGTTATCTAGGGACAGTTACCTCCGAATGGATGCCACAGGCTGCGGCTGCTCCCACCCTACTATGTGCTCCTCAGCAAGGCTCTCTTCACACATGCCAGTGCAGTCTTTTAGGGCAAGGGCTGCAGGGCTCCTCCTGACAGCACAGTGCAGTGCAGCTCATTGTGTGCAGGCTTCAGTCTATACAGATGTTCAGACAATCACACACATATGTATGCTTGCACACGTATGTACACACAGAGACACACATGCTAGGCCCTCAGAGGTATGCAGAAACTCAGACATCTGTACACACATACACAGAGACAGACACACACTCTGATGCCCACACAGGCACATGCATGTACATACAGACATGTGTACACATGCACACAGACACACACTTAGATACAGACACATGCAGGATCATGTCCACACAGACACAAAAACTCAGACACACACAGAAACACACATACATGTGTGTGCACACAGACATACACTCTTGTGCCTGTGTAGAGATACAGAGATACACACACACATGCACCTATGCACAGCCACACAGGGGTCTATAGTTTGGTGCCCCAAGCAGTTTACTCTGCCTGCTCTACACAAGGCTAACAGAAAACCCAACGTCTGGCGTCAATGACACTTAGCTGATTGTACAAACCACACAGTCATGACCAAATATTTATTCTTCAGATTAGAGCAGATTAAAATCAATCCCATGCTGAATGCATTGTGGAAATTCCACAAGTCCCACACAGAAGCGGGCTCCCAGGGCAGGCACCTGGGCTGGCATCCTCTTACCTTCTAGTTCTACTGCTCGGTTTTCCTGTGGGTCTCCACAGGAACAGAATAGTCACTGGCTGTGGGAAATAATTTTCCAGTGGAGAAAAGAGTAGGGACCCACACAGCTATCCCAGGATGGGTCAAGAACTCATGAAAGGGGATTCCCCAACAGCTTTGCCTGAGAAATACAGGTGCTTGAAGTGGATGGAGGACTCCTAAATATACTAAAGAAACTCTAGCGAGAAAATAGGAAAGTGATGAATCTAAATACATTAAAACAAACAAACAAACAACAAACAAACAAACCCTGTCAAGTAGCAGAGAACAAGAAGGTAGTCGGAGTAGGGACACAGCAAGCAAATTGTGGGCCACAGGTCCACGTCAAGAGCATCTACATGTCAGTAAGAGTGGAGAGGTCCAGTGAAAGGCTGGACACAGGATGGGACTCAGATGGGGTCTGGGTCAAGGCTGCAGTGAGGTGCTATCACACACCAGACACTGACAGCACGGACCCACCTCTCAGGCACGTCGGTCAGTCACAGCCCTCAGGCTGAAAGGGCTGTGGAGCCTCCTTCCCCGTGGTGGTGGGAGGATGGGGCTTCCCAGGGTGGCTCAGCAGGGTGCTGGGAGTTCAGAGAGCCCCTGGTCTCTGCACCTCCTGTGTCCTTGACCGCCCTTCCCAGGAAGCCATCCAACTGGAGACCAGCAGATGGGTGAGTCACACTCTGAGTGCACTTGTGGGTGCCTGCACTCCAAGCTGTGGGCACGGGAGGGCACGAGGAAGTGGTTCTGTGAGTCAGAGGCCCCCACAGGACTCATTTTCCAGGACACTGGCCTCCCTGTGTCCACAAAAAAAGGGCAGACAGGGAAGGGTGTGGGACTGTGGCTTCTGACTATCCCGCGAAAGTCTGGATGCACAGAGACAGATACACACACACACACACACACACACACAGCAACTCACAGAGACGGAGACACACAGACATGCACACATAGAGCAGGCACACAGAGGCACACAGACACACAGACTTGCACAGGGACAAACATACAGACACCCACAGATGCACAGAGACACAGACATATTGCCCCCCCCCCACAAATCCACACATCTCAATTAAAAGTAAATTATTCTTTGGTGGGAATCAGCAGCTGCCATTTACAAAAGAAACATAGTGAGAACCCAAGGGCTGAGACCTTGAAGGGCCCCCAGGCTCAAGTCCCCTTGAGCATGAGCCAGGACCACCCTGGCTGGCCTGAGACCGGCCTGGATACTGTCGGGTGCCTAGCAGGTCACTACCAGAGCTGCCCTGGAGCAGCTTCTCCAGGATACTCTGAATGACAGAAAGTGACAGCTGGTGACAAGTAGTGGGAACACTGCCCCACACACAACTGCAGAGGATCTGTCCCTGGTAGACACACTGCCCACTGCTCCCCTCTCTGCTCATCAACATGGCATATTTGCTCCTGGGCACTGCCCAACCCCAGGCCGGGTGGCTGGGGACATAGAATACCGGCAGAAAAACAAGTTAATGAGATCCTTCTGGGGAAGAAACCATGCCAGGAAGGGGGCGGCTGTCTGGAGCCAGGCCAGGTGGTGCCAGGTGGCCTGACTGCTGGCCCCAGCCCTCCACGGCACAGGATGCCCAGGAGCCAGCACACGCAGGAGCAGGGCCAGCCATGGAGACATGCAGGTGTGTGCAGATGTGCATGAGTGTGTGTGTGTGTGGACGGGTGGCTGTGTTTCCCTGTGGACACGTGCCATCGTGGGTTTGAAACCTGTGGGCGGGTAAGCATGTTGCGTATTTGTGCAGCAGGATCCTGAAGGGGCAGCTTTGTGTTCTACCTCACCTGTGGGAGGTGACTGCTGCCTCCATCTCAGGACCCCGAGGGGAGGGTGGGGGCTGGCTGTCTCCTGCGAAGCCTCAGCAGGTACCTGGACCAAAGGTCATAGGACAAAGGTTGCCTCAGTAAGGTTTTTGCTTCCTCTAGGCCACTTCTAAATTGGGAGGAGGGCTGTAATTTCAGTCCTGCCCTCCCTCAGTCCCTCAGCCTCTCTCGTCCTGGTCCCGTCCGCTAGTCCACAGCAGTGCCCTGGGACAGTACGGTGGGGTGGGACACAGGCCAGCACCACTCCACACCTGCCTGCGCCCTTTCTTCTGAGCCGGCCCAGAGCTCTGCCCTCCCTCTTAGGCTGCTCCGGAGGCATCCCTTTTCTACATCCTCATGCAAAACTAAGCCCCTAAACGATTTCAGGTACTCCAGCTCAGAGACAAGTTCTAAAATAGTGTAGGGATTAACATCCCATCCCATTTGAGGCTGTAAGTGACTCCTGTGGCTCCGAGCGCATTTGCTCCTTGCAGACTTGCCAGCGCAAACCCCACAGGGAACAGGAGAATCGCCGGCCTGTTTCAGTGTGCAGACACTTCCTCCCATGGGATGGGCTTGCTTCCTTTCAGAAGGGTCCAAGTGGAGCTCCGCACAGAGGCCTGACTGCCTCTGCTGCCCCCGCCCCTTTGGGATTGAATGTGTAAATCTTCTCTCTTGCCTTTATTGATCAAGGCCAGAATTACAAGTATAAATTACCATGATGGGAAACAAGACGCTTGAAAAGGCACAGGAGAGGCAGCTGGGGCATCGGTAATGCCGGTGGGGGAGGAGACACTGATTCCGGAACGGCTGCTGCTCAGAGGCTCTGGTGCTCCACCGGCAAACACATTGCTGAGTTCCAGCGCTTGCCTGATAAGGTCCAGGCAGCAGACCCAGGCTTACCCGTCTCTGTGCAGAGCTCTGCCTGGCAGACTATTGGCAACAGAGCCCCAGCAGAAGGGTCGGCATTGGCATCTCTGGCAGGTCTCTGATTCAGCTCCTGGTCTGAAGGTGCCAGTCAGAGCTAACGCCAATGTGACAGCAGGACCAGCCCCTCTGGAGGCTCCAGGCCTCTGGCCCTAATCTCCTCTAGCCTGACTGCAATGGGCAGCCCCCCACTTCTCCCTTTTGCTTCACTCGGCCTCTTGCCTCTTCTTGGGGTATCTTGCCTCCCTTAAAAAAGCACCCACTGGGTCATCAGAATAATCTCCAGTCTCAGATTGCTTATCTTAACCACATCTCTAGAGAGCCCCTTACATGAAAGGTGATCTATCCATAGGTTGTCTGTGAGTGTTTGGGGCCCAGATTTAGCTGGCTGCATCCACACTTGGTGAGAACTGTGCTTGGACATGGACTGGAGCCTGGAGCAGGGCCTCTCTGCCACTGGCCCCTAAGACCCTGGCCTGGACTGAGGCCCTGTGTGTGTCAGAGTTGGGGTGGCATGACCAGACAGCCACAGGAGAGATTCTGGGCTGTGGTGGGGAAGCTGGGATTAGCCAATCTCAGAGTAGACCCACCAGCAAGCCTGCAGGGCAGGAGGTGAGATCCGGGCTATTCTCTGCTGCAGCCAGGCCAGAAGCTCCTCCAACACCTCGTGTCTTTCTTGCCTCCTCTCCTTTCTCCACAAGTGAGGGCTGGAGTGGCAGCTGCCTCCAGCAAGCTGACTGGTAGATGTTGCCCTTGAGGTTTTCCGGGTGGACTCAGGGCCAGCACTTCCCGGCAGGTCCTGGGAGGCTGTAGCTGGCTTGTGGCTTCCTGGTATGCAGTGAGGCCGCCCAGAGGCCTGCCCAGGAGGGTTGAGGCAAGGCCTTCTCTCTACTCATGGGGCTGGGATCCTAGCATCTTTCAGCCACAGTTCCCTGCTTGATACACCCAATTTTGCTGCTCTCTACCCCTGGGGACAGGTGCTATCCTCCTGGGCAGAGCCTTTTACACACTGGCATCAGTCTCTTGTGATCCACACCCAGGGGCTAAGGGTCAGTAGGGATGAAGCATCAAGATACCAGCTCATCAGAGGAAGACTTAGCAGGACAGACACAGCTACGTGCTTGAGAGGACAGAGTGCCAGAAAGGTGACAGGAGAGGGATGCGGCCACAAGTGAGCCTGTAAGCAAGCACCATTTTTTTCACACTTGCCCCGACCCCAGTGGTCCGTGTAGTTCCCCTCAGAGCCTAGCTCACCTGGGGATGGCAGATGCTTCCAAATTCTTGTGGCTGCAGTTCCTGAGGAGTCAGCAATGATTCCACGGAGGCAGAGTGTGCCCCCCAGGCTGGCAGTTGAGAGGGGAGGAGACAGAAACTGGGCCTATGAGTTGAAGGGTCAGTTCTCATCCTGGGCTTGGTTCCAGCTCTCCAGAGGCCATTAGTAAGTACATTTGGCCATTGGCCAGGTACAGCCCTAAAATGGCCTGGTCTTTCTATCCCCAGCTGTGGGAAGAGCTGACTTAGCATTCCATGGCTAGGACGCTGGGCTTCTATGCCTCCCTGCTCCTGCTAAACATGGTAGAGTGATGACAGAACTCTTCTTTAAGGAGATCCAAGTAGAAACAGGTCATGGGCACAGGGGCAGGTGCTGTGGAGATCAAGGGCGCACGGCAGCTCTGATGCAAAAGCAGAATAAGATATCACTCCTGGTCGAAGGCTTCTCGCAGGCAACCGGCTGCCAAATTTCACGTCAGCAACCTCAGCCTGCACTTCTGAACAGCAAGATTCAATGAGAGCCTTTGATTCTTCATGAAAAGGTTTGTCAGAGGAAAAAATTAAAGGGAGAGCAATTTTAAGCTGTCTATATTAAGTAGGAGTCTGCAGGGCTCAGCTGAGCTTGTGTCCTACCTTTTAATGCTTCTGTGTTTTAGCAGGCCTAGGACAAAGGAAGGAGAAAAGGAGGAGGCTGGAGGAGGTGGGGGTGCACCCCGTTAGCTCTGCTCCTGGCGGACACAGCAGGCCCCATTGAGGTGTTCCATTGAGCTGCTTTGGCTCCTTTGTTGAAGAACATGTGACAGTTGTCCACCTGCTCTGCACTCTGCCCCGAGCCAGTGCACCATGGTACAGTGTAGACGTAGGGATGTAACAGCCTGGTGATGAAGCTGGCAAGCCTGCTTTAGCTCGGCTTCAAGATGGTGAGGCCATTCTGGATTCATACCATCTGTATGAATTTCTAAATTATTCTTGTCAGTTGATGGAAAAAAAAGCCTGCTGGGATTTTACCGAATGACTCGATCAATTTGGGAAGAATTGATATCCTAATAATATAAGTCCTCTACCAAAGGCTTGATATATTTCTTTCTTGATTTCTCTCAGCAATGCTTTATAGCCTTTGATATAGAAGATTCTGCAGATTATGCTAAGTACATCCCTAAATTTTTGTTTTGATACTATTGTAAATGATATTTTAAAGTTAATTAGTTAATTAATTAATTTTGCAATGCTAACTGAGCCCAGAGTCTCATGCATGCAAGACAAATGTCTTACCAATGAGCTACACCCCTAGCCTCTGCTTCTACTTTAAATTTTTCACCAATGGTGTATAGAAATACCACTGATGCTCATGTATTGAATTGACACTTTTGATGTTACAAAATTCTCTATTAGCTCAAGTTGTTTTTCTATAGAGTCCTTAGGACTTTATATTTTTATCACCTGAAAATTACAATGGTGTCATCCTTACCTTTCTGATATTTATAACCTTATTTCATCCCTTGTCTCTTTGCACTAAAACCTCCAGTCCAATGGTGAATAGAAGAGGTGAGGACATACACAGAAACTTATCCCTTCCTCTGCATCCTGGGGGTCCTTCCCAATCCTTCCCTGTTTCCTCTAGTGCTAGCTGCAGAATAGAAGCCTGCTCTAACAGTGCTTGTCCTTATCTGAAGGCCACCAGGAGGAGAGTTCTGAGTGGCTGCCAGGTGGTAGGAACAATGAGTTCATGGATGACTCTGTGGCACCTCATGCAGCCAGAGAGAAAGCAACATCCTCGGGCTCAGGGTCCAAACAAGCCTCCCGCCTCTCTGTTCTGCCAGGGGAGCCCCAAGTGCCAGCAGTGGCCCACACCTCCCCACTTCATGATCCACTGAAGCTCAGCAGTCCCTGCCTCATGTCATGCCGAGCAGGGAAGCTTTTCCATGAGGCAGAGGAGCCTGAAGCTTGGGCCCCAAATGCCTGGGGTAAAGGGTGCTGATTTTACACTCAGCCACCTTACTCCATCTCCTCCATTTCTGCATGTGGCAAGAGACAGCTGGCTGGGCTCACAGTGCAGAGAATTTTGAGTAGACAGAACAAGGGATATGGTTCACTACAGATTTACAGCTACACAGGGGAGGTCAAGCCTGGCCAGGCAAGATACCATTTCTGAATGACATGGGTGAAGTCATCATGTGCTCTGGGTGCTCCCTTCTGCCTCCCTGACTCCACTTTACCACCCTGGTCATGAGCAAGATGAAGGGGAGACACATTCTGTTTCTTTGGATGAATGGCCAAGAGCTATTGCTGGTAAGACCCACTGTAAGCACGGAAGAGTCAAATTTCACTAAGCATCCAGTCTGGGTGCAGCCTCTGAAGGATTTGGAAAGACTCAAAACTATTTCTTCACAAGCCAAGTATGGGGTCATCACATGTTTGGTGATTCTTTGCCAAGCTGTGAAAATGAAAGCATTTTTGGAAAATCACTTTAGTAAGACCCAGAAAGGTAAAATGTACAAACAGTCCACGTTATGTCCCAGTTATGGTCAAGGAACATAAACTCAGCAAGACAGAAAGTATGAAAGGCCTTAGGGTTAGGGTTAGCTTCATCCTCAGGATGGTGGAGGCCTCACTGGATGAAAGGAAATTTGTCTCTTTCCCTTCCGCCATGTGCGTGACACAAGCAGAAATCTGGATGAACAACCTACCTTAACTGATGGACCACTGGACAGGTTAGGTCTGAGCTGGAAGCAAATATGGATACAAGATGCATGTGGAAACCAGTGTCCTGGCTGGCATGGTATGGGGTGTCTGGCTTTGTGAACACTGGCATTTCTGCCTTGCTGGCTTTCCCTGAGAGTCTATTCTAATCCTGAGAGTCTGTGGATTAGAAATTGTAGTAGTTGATGGAGCCTCTGCTATATGATGTGGCAGGATTGACTTTGCTGGGAACTTCTGGAAGGGGTGTTGGTTGGTGACCCCCTCCATGACAGTGGAGGATGTTAGGGAACTGCCTCCCTCGGAAATGATAGCAGAAGATGGAGAGTTAGGGTACTTCCTGTGTGACACGTACCTAGGAGTGGATGGTGGTTCCCAGGAGGCAGGAGGGTACCATGTGGGTGATGAGTCCATGAGGAAAGGAGATGCACTCACTTGCTCCTCACGATGGTGGGCCAGAAGTCACTTCTGGCAGGTTAATGACCAGGGGACTCCAGATCCATTTGGGAGTCTGCTGAGGGACACAGGGTAGAAAGGCAAAGACAAACAACAGCGGCCTCTAGTGGCCGTTGGAAGTGTGTGCTCAGTGTGTGCTCTGCCAGCACGGGGCCTGAGGAGCCCTGTCTGGACATGAGGGCTGCAGGCTGCACACCTGTGGCTCCTTCTGCCACAGCAGCAGGGAGCACAGGGCTTGGACATCAGGGAGAAAAAGGATCAGTCCCGGCTAGGAGACGGGTGGCTGAGGTGGCCAGCTGGCTGCAGTGGATGGTTTGGGCTGAGGGGTTCTTCCCGAGGCAGGGGTCCAGCTGTATGGGGCCAGGGGAGATGGCCAGGACCTCCTCACAGGGCTGCTTTACAGCTGGAATGGGTTTAAGGTTGAAAACTGGCATCTGCTGAGCATCCAGCAAATATGTTACTGTAGAAGGGCACGAGGAGGGATGGCAGGAAGGACAGTAAGTGGCCAGTGGAGACATAGGACCCTGTGTTCAGGCTGCCAGCTGACCACAGGGGATGGTAGACATGACTCAGATGGCCTTAACAGTCCACTCTGACCTGGAAGGTGGGAATAACCTCACTCTTTTCAGGTCCAAGAGGGGTAGAGGTGTGAGAGGGAATGCAAGGCTGGACGTGAGTCTGTCTTTAGCTCCGGCTTGGTGTTTTCCAAGCCAACCAAGGTGTCCAGCTCCAGAGCCACCCCCCCTCCGTGGTCCTAGTGTGAACCCTGCACAGGTGTCTTCACCCTCACTGACCAGAATCCCTGCCCTTGACCTCCCTTTGATTTCCTTTCCGATGTGCTTGTCAGTGGGTGGGACATCTTCCTGATTTCCTGTGAGCGGTTTCAGAACTGTCTCCAAGTTAAGTGCGTGGATTTCCCTTCGAGTCTTTCTAAGTGAGCCTGGATTGTCCCACAGCTCATTCCCATGGTCCAGCACCAGGCTGTGGAGCCAGGATTTCCTCTCTGTCCAGTGATGTCTGTAGTCAGTATGTGAAGTTCTGACACCTGAAATGTGTCCCGCTTCACTGGCCAATGCTTCCAGTTCTGGGGGTCAGTTCTCTATTATCTAAGGAGCTCTCCTTCAAGGTCGGAGTCCCCAGCAATTCTGGCCCTGACCGGCAAGAGGACTGAGGCTGTTCCCATTACTGTGCTGACCACTATTTCCTGGTTATGCAGGAGGGATCCTTCTGTGCTTTTCAGTTGTGCTCCAGGGCAGCCTGACTGCCAAGGCTGGCATTTTAACTTTCCAAACTTTTATGTACAGGAGGAAGTTAACAGTGATTCCCATCTCCTGCTTTGCTGCCTTGTGAAGTCAGGTCATGAATATGCAGCCTTGGCTTTGGATCAGAAATACATTGGCTTCTTTCCTCTTCAGGACTGATTCTGATTACATCTTCTCTCCTTCCTGGCGGTGGCGCTCCAAGGACCCCTCCTCCTGCTTCCTCTACAACAGCACATCTTTCCAGCTTAGAGGCTGGCATGCCTAACTTCATGCAATAAATCAGAGTACAAATTGAGACACATCGAGGAATAATTCACAATGACCCTTGATGACTTTGCTCTACTTCCAACCTTGCGCCAACATCAGCCTCCCAAGTATGGTTTCCCTGGATGAGGCTCCAGGTTCTACTGTGTCAGTGCTAGAAGCCATGCAAACCTCTAAGTCACTCAGAGGAGTCACATATTGATCATTGGTCTATGCCAGGTGGATGCCACAGGCTTCTCCAGAGGAAGACAGCCTATAGGGTTTGGATAGAAATGAGAGGAAAATTACTGTGGGAGTCAGCTCTCAGGATTCCGGAGGATGCACGCAGAGATCCAGGAAAGCTAGTGAGATTTGGAGCTGGAGAATTGGCAACTCCACTGGTGAGCGTTTTGGGTTCTGCTACCAGAAGGCAGAAGATGGACTTCATTCCTCCAGGACACAGAGACACCTGCCTCCTCTTTTGTTCTGCTCACTCTTAACAGACTGGATGGTGTCCACCTGCTGAGGGAGGGAGATTGTCTTCCCCTGTACAGACTCCCAGAGGTGATGTGCCACCAGCAGGAGAGGCAGCCTTGGCTTAGTTACAATGACATGTTAGATTAACCATCACACCAGGCAGTCCTGGGGGCATGAGCTAAGGTGGCAGGGACTTGCTGGACCTCAGTACTTGCTGCCCTTTTATGTAAAGTAGACCCTCACTAGTCATGAAGCATGTCACTGGGTTGGTGTACACCAAGGAACAGTCAGCTCATCACAGGGCTGTACCCAGTTCTGAAGTGAGTCCAAGCAGGAACTGAGGGTCCGGGGGATGACTCTCAACTCCACCTGTGTGGCCTGTGCCCACATTAGTTCCAAATGTAAAAGCAATTGGGCTGAGTATCCAGGAAGTGAGGTCATTCCAGGAATGTAATTTTGAGTTTCTTTAGGGAATCAAGAAAATAACACCAAAAAATTCAGACTCTTTCCTTAAAGTAGACAGATATTGGCCAACCAGAGAATATTCCAGAACTTCAGATTTTCTATTCACTATCCAGTCACCAAGAGACACAGACAGAGGAGTCAGGAGGAAGCCTTCTTGGGGAAAGAAGTAGACACAGGAAAGCCACGGGGACTGGAGGCCCCTTCCAGGGGGTTGTTCCTTCCTGGGAGGCCTCTGGGGAGTGATCTGGCTGGCAATAGCAGCATCCTCCACCTCTTACTGACTGCTGGAGGAAGGCAGAGTGCTGGTTCCAACCCTGTTGGTTTGAGACCCAGACTTTCCTTATCACCACTCCATTTTCCAAGTCAGGATTCCAGGGCTCTTAATTGACCTCTCAGTTGCCACAAGCTCAGCATCTGTAGCGGTGGGAAAAAACAAGTACTGGTGATGTTGATTCACTCATAAAACAACACTTATGAATGGATGCTGGAAATATGCAAAGAGGAAAGCCATGATGTGCCCTATAGTCCCACAGCCTGGCAGGGGGCAGTTGGGCTTCAGGCAGCCCCAAAGCTGGTCCCATCCCATAGCACGTTCATTCAGAACACAAGCAGGGCCCTGGGATGGCAGATTGCACAGGTCCTGGGGTGGGGCAGGAGCCGATGGATTGAGCTGAGGAAGGCGGAAGTATGAGTGGGGCCTGCCCAGGTGGTAGGCAGAAGGCAGTGACCTCTGATAGGGGCAAAGAACACAGTGCTGCCAATCACTGCCAGAAAGAGAGGGAGGGGAGATGGAAGGAGGGAAAGATGGAAGCAGGCTACCTTTACCGCATATTTGACATGGTTAGATCGGAAGTCATACTCTAGGAATTTAATGAAGAGCCATGGTCCCAGAGAAGTTAAACGACATGTCCCAAGTCACACAGGTAGCTGTCAGAATATCACTCTTGAGGCTCTTCTCTTATCCATCATTTCTGAGCACAACCTAGCTCAGATTCAGGCCAAGAAGCAGTGGCCTCTTGGAGTAGCCAGGTGGTGTGTGGGGGTGCATGGCACCCAGGTCCTGCAGTGTGCTTCTCTCCTGCACCCCTGAGGAGATGCTGTCTTACTTACTGGGCACCTTGCCAAACTCCATGCCCCAGAGCTTCTGGCTGCATCTGATCCATACCCATGGGGCAGGTGACATTCCTGCAGGTGTCATCTCTCTGGGAATGTCACAATACTTTCAGAATTAGAAGGACTGAGGACTAACAGCTGAGAGCTATAGGTTGGAACTGGAGCAAGTCCAGGGTAGACAGTCTGAGAGACCAGACTCTGCCCAATAGGGCTACTCTTCAGGGGCGGGCAGCTGCTGAAGATGAGATTGCTGCTCTTGCTAAATCGATGCCAAGCTCTTCCTGTATATCCAGAGGTCACTCTGCCATCAAAGACCTGAGAAATGGCCCCCTTCCCCCGCCCCTCACCTGTGATGTGATTAAGTCCCCAAATAGAAATCACACAGTTCTCTAGCCACAAAGCAATAAAATATAGAACGAAATAGCTGCCCAGCCCAAGCCAAAACCAAATAACCAAATAAATCTTAGAGACAAGAGACTTGACTGCCCTAAGTAACTATTGGCTCAGAGAGGAAAAGGCAATTTTCAGTGGCAGAAAATTTAAAAATGAATATTAGAACATTTGGTGTTAAGGTTTTGAGTGGTCTCATACAGAACTATGCCTGTTCTCAGAATCAATCATTCATCATGCAATTAAAGTAAATTAATCACCACAAGAAGTCAACTCAAGAACCAAGAAGGCAGCTCTTGACAAGAAGTGTGGAGCCACAACCTGGTAGCAATGGTGGGCAGAACCAGGGCCTGGCCAGTGAGGGAGAGGACAGCTGGTGGAGAGGGGCGAGTGGTGGGAGGTACACAGGCCCCTTGTTTTGATCTGTGGGACTCAGTTGACCCTCCCCGTGGGTCACAAGGTTTCCTTTAAGTCTTCAGGGGACCCCACCTGTCTACCGCCTAAAAGTGGGTTCAGGGCCTCCTGAACTCTCTTAAAGTTCTTTTCAGTCTCCTCTATGATTCTCACTGACTATCTCCTCATGTAGGTCCTCAGCCTTAGGGAGAGTTCAGTACCTGCTTTGAGCTTTGTTCCTAAGCAACCAGACTCTGGGAAGATCCGCAATCACACTGTCCATGGAGATCAAAGAGCACAGCCGCCATGGTAGAACCAGGAGCAGTCAGAACAGGATAACTGATGGGGACAGGAGGGCAGAGGCCACGTGGGCCGTCGAGGTGCCGTAGGCTGTGGGATGGTGGGCAGCAGAGCTCTGTACAGCTGGCCAGACCTGTCCTGTAGTTCAGCCTCCACTCTGATTAGAGGTCAGCTTCCCAGGAAGCCCCTGCCTTCCAGCCCAGGAGCCGCCCTACTCCCAGGCTCTACTGTCCACGGCAGCCCTTCCCCTGATGTAACTGTTCTGAATTTGGGAATTATCCCAAGTAGGACCCAAAGAGCAGGGCTGTGTCTGGCTTAGCTTGCATCCTTAAGGCTGACACACCAGCTGGGCTTAGCTGGTGTCTGGAGTGGACACTGCCACAGAGCCCAGCCCTGAAGTTGGAAGTCCCCACCCTGATATGTCCAGTCAGTTCTGTTCCTCAGCACAGTGGCAATGTCACTTTATGTGTCACAGAGGGATTAGTGGAGCACCTGGAACGAGGCTGTGGATTGGAATTGCAAGGCAGCGGGTCCCCCACAAAGGGTCGCCCTGCCCAGGTTTCATTTCAGCCTTGTGAAGCCACATTGGATTTTTTCCTCCAGAACTGTGAGAAAAGTTCCTACCATTTTAAGGTGTGGTTTAACTTGTGGAGGAGATGAGGAAACTTTGAAAATAATGAACAAAACCAGAGTGACAATGTTGGGCTCAGAGACAGGATGTCCGGTAGCTTTTCTGACTAGCAGCGGGCCCCATACCTGAGATGGACTGGACTTTGGGGCCTACAGAAATAAACACCATAATGTTTTCTCTTAAATTCAGAAGTGGTGCATGCCTCTAAGCCTAGCACTCTGAGATGCTGAGGCAGAAAGACCTTTAGAGTAAGCCCAGCTTGGGCAATTTAGCAACTTAGTGAGACCCTCTCTCCAAATAAAACATTAAGACAAAGACTAAGGATGTGGCTCAGTGCAAAAGCCCTGGGTTCAATCTCCAGTAGTGGGGAAAAAAGTAATAATGAATCTGTAACAAATCCAGCTTGGTTATTTGTTCTTTGTACCAGCACTGCCATGATAAGTAATCTCACATGCACATTTTAAGTAGGAAGAGGCCTGAAGAAAGCGCCTCAGCGTACCAAGAGTCACAGTGCCATCCCTCCCTCCCAAGGGCCGGTGGGGACTTGCTTGATCAGGTGCTTAGAGCGGGAGAGCCGCTGGGTGTTTGCAGTGGCCTGAGCCCTGCTTACCAGGCAAGTGGACCCCCCGGGACGCGGTGGTGGTGCCCCGCCTCAATATTCCTTCTGCATAGAGGGAAGAGGCAGCGGAGGTGCTCAGGCCCCTTGATTTATTTTCATCTGCAAGTACAGGTTTGGCATCTGCATTGCAGCCAGGAACCTGGAGGTGCCCTGGCCCTTTAGAAGTCTTAGTGTCTCTTTCAGAGGACGATGTGTGGAGCGGCCCGATTGCAGGCTCCAGCCGGCAGGAATTCACAGCACACAGAGGCACGTAGGCAGTACCTTCAAATACACACCACACCCAGAGCCCCTGAGCACAGGTGGCCCTGAAATGTGTTACTGGAATTCATAGGTGTCAGATCCCCATGGTGACATCCCCTATGGGTCCCCTTGTCCATCACTCACTGACCCAAGGACAGAGGCACCAACTTGGCTTTGCACCTTTGACAGAGGCGGCTGGAGTGGTAGGAATAGAGGGGTGAGGAAGAGACTGGAGCTTTTCTCCTCTGCAGTCACACGTACTACTCATGTTCTCACCTGCTCCTGTTGGTTCTGGGGACCACGGCAGCCCCACCCTATGTCTGGTTGCTCTGACAGCTGGCAAGATGTTTCTCCCTTTGGAAATGAAAAGAACAGCTGTGAGCCCTCGTGGGGAGTTGGCAGTCTGTCTCCGGGATGGATCCACTTCCTTGCTGGAGCTCCCGAACATAATCCATTGCCCTAAATCATGGTGCTTTTTTCTTAAAACCTGGAAGCTCATTCTTAGCAGCTCTGATGAAGAGAAACTCATCTCCACACATCAGCCCAGGAAGGAAAAGGAGGAGGCTATGGAGGAAAGAAGAAACTGCCGGAGGCCACTCCTCCCCCGGGAATAAGCTGAACCCTGGTTGGCAGCTCTTGAGGGAAACTGGGTGTAGCTGGGGAGCTCGGAGACACAGCGCATCTGCAGACTCCTTTCTTGATTCCCTTTGTTTTGTTTTACATTACTCTTGATGACAGGGATGTGCCAAGTCTGTGATGCATAAGAGCAGTAACAGAGACAGTAGCTGAGTAACAGACATTTGGACCATGTGGGTGGTAGTGGCTGGGAATGAGCAGGTCCTAAGCCTGCAGGGACTGGCACACCACCTTCCTCCTCCTTGGGCTTCTGGCTCCCAGCTCCTCTTTGCCTGCCTCCCTGCTCCATCTGTGCATGTGTGTCCACACTAAATCTGCAAAGGGTGGGCGAAGAGTCTGTGACTCTCACACTCCATCCCACCCGAGTCTCACAGGAAGTGAGAATGAAGGGTGTCCTCTGTCTGCTCAGCTCCAATGAGCCTGGCTCTGTGTTGGATCCCAGCCCCAGGGCAGCCACAGCGTTCACCACTGTTCCAGATGATCACTCTCTGCATTTCCTTGAGCACAGAGGGCACCCAGCATGGGTCCTGCAGAGGCTGTGGATGACACTGGCTATCCCAGTGAGATCCTGGCTGGGAGGGGTCAGCTGTGGCAGGGGCACCTGGGTGAGCAGTTTCAATCAGCTAACCCCTTCCATCACAGGACACTTGATTTCCTGATGGTGACAGTGTGCTCAGCTGTGGAAGTCACTGTCCAAGGAGGGACAGAAGATATGCGCTTCCTGGGGCCACTAAGGGTTTGCAAGGTGCCCGGTGGTGTGCAAAGCTGGCCCCAGCGCCACTGTGTACCAATGATGCATTCTCACTATGGGATCAGAGATAACTTCTAGAAGACCAGCACTACTGCCACTCCCCAACACACCTAGTGTTGATCTGGTTTAGGACCCTCTGTGCAATGAGAAATGTGAACTTAGTGATGCTCTAGCATGAGCCCTCTGCTTGGAATTACAGCCTCTCTCTGGGCTGACTATGAGGCCATCTTGGAAACCCCAAGGTCACATGTCCTGCTTGTCGAGCTCCAGGTGGGCAGGCCTAGGGCCTTTCCTATGAAGGTGTGTGTGGGATAATGCAGCATCTGAGCTCCTCCTGACTGGTCCAGAGCCACTCCTCCAAGTCTACAGGTATGAGATGTAATCAAGGGTGTCTAGGTTCCTGATGGGCTTGGCGGTAGTTCTGGGTGTTTATCTTCTCATTTCCGGAGCACCTGCTCTGTGTGGAACCCTGCCACGGGCTCTAGGACACAGAGGGGAGGGTGAGAGGCGGCTCAGACCTCATGTGGCTCACAACGTGGTTTAGCAGGGACACCCCTTACTCACACTCTGTCCTAGGCCATCACGAGGTGGGCTTGGAGCTGCAGGGGCTCACAAGGGAAAGGAGAGAGGACGTGACTCCTTTTCAGACCCCAGGACAGCTACCATCAGTCCTGGCTCAGAGGGAGGCTTTCCAGTCACTCAGAGAGAAGGGTGAATGGGTCATGTGAGGGCAGAGGAGCTGGCATGGGGAGAAGGGATCATGGGAGAGCAAGCAGAGCCCTGAGCCATGGTCACAAAGAGACTTTAACTTGGGAGGAGACCACCAGAGGACACTTGAGGGGCTACAGTCCTGGCCACAGCACACCCTCTAGTTCTGTTACCAGCTTGTGTGGGTCCTTGCTCACTGTGATGGAAATGGAAACTGCGCACTCTGCACAGATTTACAGGAAACTGCTTTAACTGGAAAGAGAGCCATTGATGAGGACATCACTCTGACAAAGATCCCGCTGGCCTGAAGAAGAGAAAGTAGAAGATGGGGAAGGCTGCAGTTCAAGGATCAGGGGGTCACAGATCTCGAGGTGGGTCAGCCTGGCCCATTAATGAAGAAAAGGTTTTTATGGGGTGCTGCTGCAGCTTGGGTCTGGTTGATTATCTCAGTTGTGGTGTCCTGCTTTCCTAGCACTAGGGGAACCCTCATGGCTTGAGGGGAATTGGGTTCCCATGAAGTGGCTGTCTTTGTTTGGAGCAGTCTCAGTCCTGAGAGGTTCTGCTGGAATCCAAGGTGACTGTAGGTTTGGGGACTTTTGGGTGTCGTTTCAAGAAGAGGGATCTGCAAGTGGGCATTGCAAAAGCTTCTCATCAGGCGTCCCTGTAAATCACAAAAATTACTTTATTCTTCCCATGGCTTGAAGGAGGCTGAGATATGCTAAGCAAACTTAGAGCTCATAAATCTTGCTTTGTCAGCTCTTCCTAAATTATTAATATAATTTTATCCAAAGTTTCAGGTAGTAACAGACGTGGACTAAAGGTCAAGATTTTAGTTACCTATTGAGCATCTGTAAAGAGGAAAAAAAACTAAAAAAAAAAACCTTTAAAAGTGGTAAAAACCACTTTTAGATCTCTACCTTAGAAGAAAACAAATCATGCTTTTAATGAGCAGCAGGTTAAGGGTTCAGGAGTTTATCCTCTGTCCTTATGGCAAACTCTGACTGTGTGTCACTCTGGACCCCAAAGAAGGAGGTTCTTCAGGATCTTTGTGTCTCTACGCAAGGCCATGGGGCCACCCAGAACCTGGTTCTGTACCCTCTGCTGGGCTGGACCTTGCTCAATGGGACTCCTGTCCATCTACAATCTTCACAGGGCACAAACCTGCACTCACAAGGTCAAGGGAATGGGTTCAGAGACAGTTGCCTCTGATGTACGGTGCTGTCAGGCCCAGGCTGCTCAGGGCATCACATCCCAATGCCAAGCCTGCTGTTCAGTTAAAACTTGAAATATATGGGGCTGGGGATTTAGCTCAGTGGCATAAGTGCCTGCCTTGCCAGCACGTGGTCATGAGTTCGATCCCCGGTACCGATTAAAAAAAAACTTGAAAAAATAACATAAAAGCATACAGGAGGGCACTGCAGGAAGTGAGGGACCAGGCTAGGGGTCACTGAGGCAGGAGGCAGAAAAGAACTGACAGGGTGAAAACTGGGGTGGGTCTCAGATGGGGAAAGGGAGCCTTGGGAGAAACCTGAGAGAAGCAACTTCAGAGAGGTGAGGTCGCAGCACCAGGCAGGGAGCTGGGTGCACAGGTGTGCCCTGGCCGCCTGCCCTCCATGGCCCGTCCTCCCTGCCTCTGCACTGCTCAGTGTGTTGGAGGTCAGAGTCAGCTTGGGGACTGCTGTGACCTAGACCGTGTGACTTTCACTGGCCATGTGTGTCTGTGATGGGAGACAAATGGAAGCGGCAGAGCTGAAATTGCACATCCCTGTTTTATCCTAAAAACTGGAGAGTCTTTCGGACAGAGTCCCTCCCTCCCTCTCTCCCTCCCTCCCTCCCTCCCTCCCTCCCTCCTTCCTTCCATCCTTCATTCCTTCTTTCCTCCCCTCCCTCCCTGCCTTCTCTCTCTGTCTCTCTGTCTCTGTCTCTGTCTCTTTCTCTCTCTCTCATTCTCTCCCTCCTTGAAAAGAAGAGACAATGTTAAGGAAGGGAAGAGAGAAATAAAACAGACATCGGGAAACCCAGGGAAATAAAGCTTGTCTGGCTTACACTGAGCTCACTGAAATGCCAGGTACTGGTGGAAGTGCTCAGTGGATTTCCCCGAACCAGGCACACCCTGTGACCAGCACCCAGGTCCTGATGAGGATGCCCTCCACCCACCCCACTGCTGTCCTATGGGAGCTGCCTCACTGGCTAGCCGTGGACGAGGCTGGCTGCAAAGATCAGTTTTTCCAGTGGAATTTCTTTCTCTCAAGGATCGAAACGGAGACAGGGGGGGGAAGAGAAAGATACAGCTGTCCTTAAAATGCCCAAGTTGCAGGGAAGTTGGCCCTGATAGCTGTCACCCAGGAGTCCCTTGCCCACACGGGTCAGGGAGCAGACATACCTGTGAGGGCACAGGCACATGGCATGCAGTGATGAAAATGAGCAGTTTTCCACCATTTCAGCATTCAGAAAAAATATGACTGCATTATTTTTTCATGTGGGTCTTTAATTATGCAGGTGATTATATCAGTTGAGCACAAACTCAATTTGGTTTTCATTACCTTTGACTTCAATGTGTTAATGAGTGCCGCACAGCCTGCCTTCCCCCAATCGGGGAGCAGTGTTACAGCGACTCTATTTGTCTTTGAATTGTGAGTCTTCTCAGAATCTCCCCAGAGCTGAAGTCTCACCTGGCGACTGCCTGTGGTCCTGGTTGTAGCTTAGCAACCCCTGTTCCTCTTCCAGGGAAGAGGCTGCTTCCGGTCCTGGCACTTTTTCTTCATTTTCTCTCTTTATTAAGGACCTTCACAGAAGAGAAAGGACGGAGAGATTCCCTCTTGAGAAACTCATCAGTCACCCTCCTGGAGGTGTGTCTGCTAGGGACGCTAGGGGCAGCAGCAGCGTTACTTCCTGTTACTTCTGTGTGTCTGCAAAGAAGTTTCTCTGGATAAAGCCAAATGCTCTGAGGCTGGGGGCTGCAGGTTCCTCTCCGTGGATGGGACTTGGTTCCTCTGAGACAGACACGATTGTGTTTTCTTGATAACCTTTTCCTAGCAGGAAAGCACGGGATCACTGGGGCATGTTTAACATTTAACAGGGCATCCGGTGTGCACTAGCTGAGGATGTGCTGCTTATGTGGGACACAACTGGGGACACGAAAGCTGCTTCAAGAGACCCTCTAAGAAAACAAGGAAATGATGTATTTTTAAACCTGTGAGTTCTTATGAACTACTTCTGTAAATATAAAATTGACACCTGATTTTTCCTTTGAGGTTTTTTTTTTTTTTTTTTGGTACTGGGGATTGAACTCACAACCTTGCACTTGCCAAGCAGATGCTTATGCCTCTGAGCTAAATCCCCAGCCCTATACCTGATCTTTCTTTTAAGGCACTGTTAATGTAGTGTGTGTGTGCAGGCCTGAGTATGTGCAAATACATGCAAAGCTCATATACAATACATGTGGGCTTGATCACATGCTCCAGGATATCTGTGTTCTTGTGTGCACCCGCACGGCCTGTGAAAGCAGTGTGGGTAAACCTGGGGAGAAGGGTACCTGGGAACAGGGATGGGAGCTGGAAGGGGAGGCTGCCTTCTGTGGGGAACCTGGGTGCATACTCTGCACCCTGACTCAGACAGCTCAGAGCCCCTGCTGACCCTGGGCAGTCTCCCAATGGTATCAGCATCAGGTCCAGCTCCCAAAACCTAGTGAAGAGATGAAGAGGTGTTCCTGAGGTCGGTGAGCAGCAGGGCTCTCCCAGAACAGTCTTGCCCAGCCCATCCTTGCCAGCTGCACTCCCTCCAGGGAAAGGGTTAAGGAGAGGAAGACTCCTAGATTGTCATCAAATGGAAAGCTTTGAAGAAAGAACCCTCCAAAGACAGCTCCTCTTATCCTCCGAAGTGGATGGCTAGGACCTGTGTCCCCTAAGGGTAGATGGCCAGTGGCCAGGGCCTGTGTTCTCCACACTATATTTGTCCTCTTCAAGACTTGGCACAGAAAAGGCTCAGAGCATAGGTTTTGCAGACACTGGGAAGCATGCATGTGAGCAGCAGGAGAGGAGGTCAGGGCCGGGAAGTCTGGTGAGGAAGGGAAAGCAGAGACAAGCAGTGGAGACCTGCCAGGGCACTCATGCTCCAAGCCCTCCTGGGAAAAGGGGCCAAAAGTGACCCTGGTCCTTAGTTTTTGACGCTTTTACCAGAAAGGAGCTGAACTCTACCTACCAAATTGTATCAAACACTGGGGCATAACACCTCTGCTGTGGGTGAGCTAATGATCCAGGGAGTAGGTCATGGCCAGCAGGGTGTGGTCCACAAAGGGCACTTGTGGTCAGTCCCTGAGGGAGGGCCCAGGGTGGCCCCACTGTGTCCCCCTGTGGAAGGGCAGGGAGACTGGGATCATGCAGAACTGGTGAGGGAGCCCTGGCTGTAAAGTTGGGCTGGGTCTAGGCCTGGCCCCTACCTGATGATGCATCTTCCTGCACGTGACTAAACCCTCCACACCCCAATTCCCTGCACTGCAGGGCTTGCTGACCTCATGAAGTTGTCCTGGGTTAAATGAGTTGGTTGACTCAGAACTGAACAGAGCACCTTCCTAAACTCTGGAAGCATCTCCAGGACAGCTCCTACACAACTCCCAAGATCTATCCCAGGCCTGCATGGAAGCTGTAAGTGGTCACTCCTGACCCTCCCAAATGCTAGAGTACAAGCTGCTGGGCCCTCAGCCAGGAGCTTGGCATTTGGCCCCAGTCCTGTGGTTTCAGGGAGTGCTCAGGTATAGCCAGTCCTAAAAGTTTTTTTTTTTAATTTTAAAATGAAAAAAATCGGTGAGTCCTTAAATGTTTTGACACCAAGCTCGACTTTGCCTGCCTCTACCCTACGGTGGTCAACTAGGACACATGCAGTGACCTTGCTAGGAACCCTGCTGGCCTGGCCTGACCCCTGATAACCAGTTCAGGTGCCAGCAAGGACCCAACCCAGACAAGTCAAGCTGTAAACTCCTTGGAGCAGAATTTAGTGGAGGGTTTTACAGGACCATGTTAGAGAAAGGTAACTGAATGTGATACACAGAACCAAACCACAAGGGCCACGTTTGTAATGTAGATGACAGTTGCAAGAGAAGTTCTTACAAAACAAAGCAATCAAACACCAAACACCAACAAGACAAGAGGACAAGTCACAGCCAGGTCTGTATCACTGATGTTCTCATTCTTGAAGATTAGTGTGCAGAGTGTATAAAACTCATGAGTTTCTGGGGGCACTGCCTGGGCTAGACTGGGTGGGACAGAGCACTGGTCAAAGAACTCATGGGATGCAGGTGGCGATTCTCAGAAGGGCAAACTGAAAGAGCAAGGAGGTCGGTTCTGAGAAGGAAAATTCAGATGCAAATGAGACATCTTATAACCAGTAAGTCAGCAAAAAGTAATAGGTCCATTGGGCCACATGTTGATGAGGGTATAGGAAAACAGAACAGAACAAAACATCATTCACTGCTATTTTCAAGTTTATCAAACATCATTGAAACATGGTATAAGTAAACTAAACTGTCCCATTAGAAATACACCAATCAGGAGGTCTCAGTGGTCATTTAGGATTGAATAGGGGTAATCACCCTGGAAAACAGTGACAGAGCTGAGTAAGATACATTTGCCACCAGTGCCGCTCCTGGGCAGCACCACAAAGAAACCTCATGTGGCACAGGAAGGGACATGGTGTGCCCACTGAGAGGTGCCTTCATAGACCACCACATGGAAATTAAATAATTAATTATACTTGGTTCCATAGAAAAAGACACATTTCAGAAAAATACACACAGCACAGCACTAATACTAGACAAAGTTTAGTAGTGTGTAAAGTCAAACTAATGCAGTTTAGGCAGGAGACACGGCCATGAATGACACAGATACTTACAGGTGTAGTGTATACCAGGGTGTGGGTGCCATGACACTGGGCAGAAGGTGGGGATGCAGGTAGGACAGCCCCTGTGCTCAGCAGGTCCTGATGAGCTGGATGTGGGCACATGGCCGTGGGGACGTGGCCATTTGAGCCATAACATCATTTTCTGTATGTGTCGTGCACATGCAAGATTGGACAGGAATCCTAACACGAAGCCAGGAAAAGGCAACTGGCTGAGGAGAGCGATTGAAAGGCAGGCAGCTCTGGGGTGCTCAGGGGTCTTCTGCTGTGTCAGCAGAAGTTGTTTCTTTATAAATATTGGAACCAAAATTTCAAGATATTAATCTACCTTTTAAGCAGAAGATGGGAGGTTTATATTATTCTCTATATTTTTCTGTACTTTCAAACTCAGTATGCTTGACATGCAGCTCCAGAACAAGCCAGTCAGGGTCACTATAGGAGATAGACAGGGGACAGTGATGAGACGACATATACATGGCTCGTGCCCAAGAATTGCCCAGTGTGGAGAAAGTCTCAGGGTCCACAAATGAGATGGAGACCCACACTATTACGGCTTGTATCTAGATGTCCCCTAAAGCCTCATGTGGTCATAACTGAGGCTTTACAAAGGTGGCTGGATGTAAGGTACATGATGCTGGAATTGAGGGTGCAATACTGGGGTTAAGGATGCCTGAAGATACTATAAAGGGAAAGAGGGAAGGCTGCTTTGGTGGCTGCTGCCACTGCTTCTGGTGTTTTGCTGCTTATCTGCTGCAGCCTCTTGCCTGCTCTGTGACGCCCCTCTGCCATGCCACCCTGCCTTGCAGCCAGTAAACTATAGACTTACCTCTACAAACAGTAAACTGAAATAAACATTTCCTCCTTTAAATTTAGGTGCTGGTATTTGGTCTCAGAAAATAGCAACGAAGACACACACAGATAAATGTGCCCCCGCTCCTAACCCAGCCCTCCATTCTCAGAGGCCTCAGCATGGCATGGTCACAGGGAAGAATGATCAAAGTCAAAGTGTGGACACATGGATTAAACACTAGGATGAAACTGCAGCTGGAGCAGAATTCAACTTAAAACCATAGACCTGGCTGAGATAAAGTTATGACACAGGGGAAGTATGTGGGATTGTGGCAGTACTGACCAGGTGACACCAAACAGTTCAAAGCAATTACAGAGAGGACCACTAGACACAGGAAGTACCTAGTCAAGCTGTTCTCAGTAGCCAAATATTTCAAGAGCCCAAAAGTTGGGGAGATACTCTGTGTATCTCCCCAATTCTTATCCAGCCCATGCAGGCCACAACCTTCCAACCCTGTACTTTCCACCCCCACAGGAAGTGCATCCAGACCCCCGGGAATCTGGCTGCTTGGGCTTGGAGAACTGTGGTCCCCTGAGCAGCTGCCCACCTCGCAGCTTGCTGTATCCCTGCACTAGTTCAAGAGGCACTGTTGTCCTTCAGCTTTGCCCTCTGGCCCAGTGTCATTTCTGGGAGGGCAGACGGTGGGCTCTTGGAAAGGGAAGCCTTTCCCCTCCTTGAGACTAACCAATGTCACTGGGCAGTGAGGATGGGAAGGTGCACACAGCTGGCTGGATAGTGTGGAGGTCCCAGGGCCTATAGGACAGTGGTCAGTAATGGCACTGCTCACAGACTTGGGAACAGTGCCAGGAGTGGACCACCAGCTCAGGATCACATCCTCTGCCACACCCCTGGCTGCTGATGTACATCCGCCAAGTCAGATGGTGCTGCTGATAGAGCACCTCCATGCTGGCCTCTGAATGCAGGATCAGACTGAGCAGGGGCCACAGAGTTCTGTAGAGTCCAGACTGAGCCCAAGTCTGCCTTATCCCTCGCCTTTCATGGGCCTCCCTCTGGAGATCGCTGTTTCTCAGTCCCTACAACAAGGCCCCTGCTATCTCCAATAATCAGCTGCAAAGGAGCAGAGCCCAAAGGACAGTGACTGAGGTGCCAGCCCTGACTCAGTGGGTCCTTCCATGGCCTAGGACATTGTCTGTAAGCAACTCCAGAACTGAGAAGAACAGTTAACGGCCCTTCCAGGAGGACACGGGTTTCTTGTGTCCTTTTGCTCCTGGGGCCCCAGATTATTTTTAAGCCATATGACCAGAGTCACCCTGTGTGCTGAGCAATAAGTGCCATAGCCTGGCTTACACTCTACTGCTCCAGATCTCAGTATGCAATTTTCCTTTTTAGAACTGTATTTCTTCAGGCAGTGAAGAGAGCTCTGCTAGCACTGTGATATGCAGGTTACCTGGATGTGTTTGTGACAAATCTACCATGGACCACTGTCACCTTTTCCCTTCTTTAAATCACAACTGTGATAAAGAAACATCTACTCAGAAGGCCTAGTGCAGTTGTGGTGCAGGCCAGATCCAGCTCAAGTTCATTTACAATCATTCTAGCATCTCCAACACACTAACTGAAGCATGATTGCTATTGCCAGCTCTATAAAATGAGTACAACATGTATTCCTTCTCCTCCAAATAAATGGCATATTCTGGGTATAGGCACCATGATACAAAAAAAAGTACAGTGAATGTTCACTTTTTAAAAAATCCATTATTACAGTAAAAGACATATATATTACCATTAGTTCCCCTCAAAATACTCTGCCATGCTTCAAACACACTCATCCCATCGTTTTGCCATTTTCTGGAGCAGTTCTGGAAGTCTGCTTTCATGAGTGTCTTTAGTTGCACTGTCAAGGTTGCCTGGATGTCCTGATTGGACTCAAAATGTTTACTTTTAATGGCCATTTTGACCTTGGGAAGAGTTAGAAGTTGCACTATGCCAGATCTTATGAATAAAGTGGAGGAGGACGCGTGATAATGATTTTATGAGCCCTCTTTTCTGTGGGAGGCACTTGACAGCAGCGGGCACTGTGTTCTTTATCATAATTCACAAAGAATGAAAGGGCCTAGAATTGCTACAAGAAGTGGCAGGCATGATGGGATAAGTGTACTTGAAGCGAGGAGTATTTTGAGGGAGATTAATATGTCTTTTACTGTAATACATTTTTAATTCAAACATTCATTGTTTTCCAATTTTACCTTGTATGACATGCAAGTAGTTTCATGTCCAAGTGAATACCGAGGCCAAGGGAGGGATAGGGATCTACCTGTGCCTTTGCAGTGACATTCCTCTGTGGCAGCCGGCCCTGGTGCCTGCCACATGTGACTGAGGCATGCATAGTTTCTGGCTCTGTCCTCTACTATCCACACAACTCTCAGAGTCCCCTCCTGCCCGCTGCACTCTCTGGTTTGTAAGGAGAACCTCCAGACCCTTATTTGGCTGACCAGGCCCCAGCATCTCTCCCATGGTCACAGGACTCTGGGGACCCAGGTGGCCAGGTTCCACATCTTGTGATCCCTTCTGTAGCACTGCATGACCTCTGTGCCAGGTGGGAGCCACCGTCCACCAGGGCACCTTTTGCTCACACTCAGACAAGAGTGGATGCCCTGATGACAGCAGCATGAGGTCACTCAGAGCCCACCTCTGAGGCTCCTCTTCCTCCACCAGGGTTGGGGGAGGGTTGTCTTTCTTCCTCTCAGGACACTGGTCCCTGTGAGCACCGGGGACCCATATGCTGAGGGAAATAGTAAGCTCCAGCCCTCACTTAGCTGTTGAAGTAACAACACTCAAACCCACGCGGATTTCATGGAAGAGCATCCCAGGGGCAGCACTGGGTGAGGAAAATCGGACCTGCTTTTATTTTGAAGGCAGCAGTTAGAATTGCTGAGCAGCTCTGGCCACAGAAAGCACTAAATGTTTCAAATCAGAAACAGATAGACTACTCTGACCTGAGGGGAAAGCAAGTCAGCCTTCAACTCAGCTGCAGGAGACTGAAGAGTGAAGCTTGAACTTTTCCTTCCAAATCACACCCTGTTGCTGTCTTCTGGCTGGTTGAACGGCTCATGGACAAGCCAGTCTGCTGGGCCAGCACACTGTGGAGCTCAGTGAGGGAGCTCAGCTCAGAATCAGTTTCAGGAACAATTAGGAACCAGAAAGTAGTTTCCTTCTCTTAGCCACCTTCTCTTCTGGCCTCATTTCCTCCATCACCCCAGTCTCTAGCCTCCCAGCCTTTCTCCTGCTGGCTCCCTGGGAAGCACTTTCACAAAGTGCTTGGTTTGGGGAAGCAGAAAAACGAGTGTAGTTCTGTCCTAATAGATTGCGTTGCCTTAGGGAGAAATGCTAGAAGTTCTTGGTAGACTGCTGTCATAGCAAATAGCATAGAAACCAGGATGGCCACTAGGACATTCTGCTTGTGCAGAAGGCTCTGTCAACTGTGATGGTCAGTGTCAGCATCAGCTCCACTGCACCCAGAGCATCTGGTGACCTGGAGAGGTAGCGTTCCAGGTGCCTCCTGGATACGTGTGGAAAGGAGGCTATGGACTTCAGCATTGCCACAGCACCATCTATCTGCTGGGGACCAGATGAAGAAAACCAAAGCCACTTGAACTCTCTCCTGGAGCTGGAACACTGCCGTCCTCCTGGCCTCAGGCATGAGAACTGAGGCTCTTTGGTCTTGCACTCAGGGCTCTCATCCCTGGCACTTGGGTTCTCAGGCCTTCTGCTTCACACTGAGAGTCACACCATCTGCTTTCCTGCTTCCAAGGTTTTTGGACTGAGCCAAGTCACCACTGTCCCAAAGTCTCCAGATTTACTCTCCAAGACCATACACACCATGCCCTAATAAATGCCCTGTCATACGTCTATACCTACATCCTTTAGACATTGTCCATGGAGAACCCTAACAGATATCCTAAGGCTGGAATTGGACTGACTCTCCCAGCACATGACCATTTACCAGCAGAGACATTGTTCTCAGTGGGGACTCAACTCAGCACCGAGGCTGTCATCAGCAAACACAGGATATCATACAGGAAATAAAACAAGGAATCTTGCAGGTCCCCAAACATCTGGAGATACCCAAAATTTTACGCTGGACGCCTCAAGGACCACTGATGTGCAAGACAGCCAGAGAACTCTGATCACGTGTCCCTTGCTTTCTTTCAATCCCTATAAAAAGACCCACTTCTCTTGGTTCCATATAGATGGCCTTTTCATCCTCAGTCTGCCTGAACCCAAGTATTAAACCACATGCCTTTTTGCTTCCACAAAATTCTGTCAAGTGGTCTCTGCCTCGCCTCGTTCCTTACATCAACCCACCCAAATCTCTCAGTGCAGCTTTTAGCTGTGCTGTCATGGTAAAAATGATACAAGTAGTAGAAGATCCTGCAGCTAAGTTGATGCAGAAGCAACATCTGAACCCCAGACTTGACAAGGTGCTTGGAGATGGAGGCATCAGACATGCCTGGATGATGTGGAAGCAGGGCAGGGATGTGCTGGAACTTTCCACACAGCCCCTGGGCAGGCACTGGGTGAGCAGTGATAGAGACCAGTGATAGAGCCACAGAGCAGGGGTAGAAGGGGAGACTGTCATTCTCTGTTGACATGACAGATATCTGCATTAAAAAATTGGAATTAAAAGGAGTTCAGTTGGACACAAGACCAGATACCAAGCAGTCTGTAACACCTGAGTCTTGATTAGAACAAGAAAACAATTCTGTTCATGATAACAGTAAAAACTCTTAGATACCTAGGACTGAATTAAAAAACAGAAGTGTAATAAGTTTATGAAAAATAAAAATGCAGTGATGAATATCTTTGAAGATCTTTGGGAAAGGTTTCTTAATCTCTTCTATCAAGGAATCGTATAATTTTAGTAGCAACACTCTTAGTATTTGAGTCTGGTATGTTATGTCCTGCCCTTTATTTTTTGCCTTTAAAATTTGTTATTCTTGCCCAATAGTGTTTTCAGATTGGGCCACATTAGGAATAAACAATTGTGCATGTAAATTTCTCCCTCAGCCACATATTTGGCTGAAATTTCCTTGAATTTACTGCTCAATTGAGGAGATCTAGCAGGCCACCAAAGGAGGTCTGCTATCTATCAAAACTTAGTCTACTAGAAAATAAACAAGGTTTGGGCAGTTGGCTTTGCATTTGGAGAAATGATACCTTTAGATCCCTATAATCCCTACTTTGATTCATGCATCAAATCATTTTCATAGATCAAGATGGATCAAGAAACTATAAATATGGCAAGACTTTAAAAACTTTCAGATGAAAATATAAGAAAATATTTTATGACATCATTTTGTGGATTTCAAAAACCACAGAGAAAAATTGCACAACCAGAAGATGAGAGAGATTTCACTAGTTTTCAAGGCTGATTATTTTCCAGCTAGGTCTTATGTTCAGGGAAATGTAGTATGAATAAATATATGTTTAAAATTAGATATTAAAATGTAAAATTTCCATCCAACCAAAGACACAGGGATTGGACAAAACACGTTACTGCCTTTGGGCTCCTGCTGATGATACCTATGGACTTCATTAGGATGTGGTCCCCCCATCCCAGAACAGACTCTGGTGAACATGTGAGAGACCAGTGTCCTCCCGTCAGGCCTGAGCACCTGCCCAGGCTCTGGCTAGGGTTCACTGAGGCCATTGTAGACACCCGGCAGCACTCAGGAAATGACTTTAGCATCAGAGCTCAGCACATTCACATGACGCCAAGGCCCCCTTGAGACGGGTCACAGAGACAGTCATAGGTCAAGAGCGAGTGTGAAGTGGCACAGCAGCCTCAGGAAGAACAGCCAGGACCAGCTTCTTGGTGTTTCTCACCAGCTTTCATGGAGTGTAGGGTGTGCCCCGCGCCTGCTGACTGGTCCCTGCTCAAGACACACATTTTGCTTCTTGTGCCCATGGAGAGGTCGAGTGAGGCAGGACGCTGTTCTCTTTCCCTTTTGTGGCCATGGAGGGAATATGGGAGCCAGAGGATCCCTGGAGTAGTCATGAGCTCTTCCCCATGTTGCTCCACCATCTGTCAGTGGGCACTTGGTCCTCTTCTGGCCGCGAACTTGAGCTTGTGCTGGGTCACCACCCACTTGAGTGGCCATGGGCTGCAGAATCAACAACGTTTCCCACCCAGTTTCAGGGAGGCATCTCAGCAGCTGGATGCTCACCACACTGGAAAGAGACCACGTTGCACTTTCCATAAGCAGGCTGGAAGAATGCACTGGAGGAATGAGCCATAAGCAGGCTGGAAGAACGCGCTGGAGGAATGAGCCATAAGCAGGCTGGAAGAACGCGCTGGAGGAATGAGCCATAAGCAGGCTGGAAGAACGCGCTGGAGGAATGAGCCATAAGCAGGCTGGAAGAACGCGCTGGAGGAATGAGCCATAAGCAGGCTGGAAGAACGCGCTGGAGGAATGAGCTGGGCGCCCAGTGCGTGCTCACCTGAAGGCTGAGTTACGAAGTCGGGTATGTCTCAACGGAAACTAACCTGTATTTTTACGCATCTGCACCTCACATGCATGTGGGTTTTTTGGACTATTGACTTCTGCAGAGATTTCTAAGACAGTGCAAGGGAAACTTTAAAATGCTGTTAAGTACTGGAGGCCACTCATAGAGTATGGCTTCTACATCACCCTCCCACAAATCTATATGGCAACAATCCAGAGATGCAGTGATACTGCCAAAACTAATACATTCAGTTTTTTTAATCAGAAAAATATATATTTCAAAAGTGATAATTGTCAAATGTAAGCTTAGTGCCATCACTTGTGTAGTTACTTTGTTGCTGATACAATATACCCTGTAACAAGTTAAGGAAGGAGGGATTTATTTTGACTCTCAATTTGTTAAAGTATAGGTCCTCTGGCTGGCTCTAAAGCAGACAGCATGACAGAGGAGACAGAGACAGGTAGGAAGCAGAGAGAAAGAGACAAAGAGAGAGACAGAGACAGAGAGAAAGACAGAGACAGAGAAAGAGAGAGAGGGAGAGAGCGAGAGGGAGGGAGGAAAGGAGAGAGACAGAGAAAGAGAGAGGTCAAGGAAGGAAGAAGGAGGATAGACCCTTCCAAGCCACAACCCCTGTGATGCACCTCCTCCTACCAGGCTTTACCTCCTAACAGCATGTTTATCTACAGACTCCTCAGTGGGCATCACCCCCTCCCCGGATCCAATCACCTCTCAAAAGCGCCATCTATGACTGTTCAAGGCTTTAAGGGGACACCTAGATATGAACTATAACAAAGCACTAAAGAGGTGGATAGGAGAGAGCTGCCCTGTGCTGTCAGTGGGGAGGACATTTGGAGACACACCAGCTCTGAGTCATCGGGGCTCCTGCCCCAGACAGCAGCCCACTCCTGGCTCTGCAGGCCACTCCCCACTGTGTGGCGGGGGTGGGGGGGGGCTTGCATGAAATGGAAATAAGCCCAGCACTTTCTAAGATAAAAATGGACACCAAGCCAAGTGTGAATCCATGAAAGCTTGTGCTGTCTCTCTGACAGTCTCATTTATGATGACACACAAAGGCCGCAGCCCTAGCTGGGAGAGTGGTGTGCAAGAAGCACATGTGATGCACTGTATTGTGCAAAACAGTTCCATGGCTGTTTAGGGAGCAGACAGCACATACACATGCGAGCTCTGTCTTCTTCTGCAGCGGAGCAAGGATAAGATGGATATATATATGGAGATAAAACAGTGCTTGTCAAGTTTTATTTTTTTTAAGCAAGAAAGTCATTTGCTAGTTTTATTTTTCATAATGTATATTTCAGTATGCATAAAATATTTAATAATGTAGATGGTGCACAGGACATTATCACAGAGTTTTGCGGTTACAGAAACATAGAAAGCACAAAAAGATGTATTTCAGAATGTGCACCAGTCAGCATATTGTGTCAAAGTGGGGAGGGGCACTGAATGCAGATTGAAGAAGAGTAGAAAATGTATCTGTACACTCTCTTTATTAAAGACCTGAAAGAAATTCACAAAATATTAATTCGTGTTAAGGCTGGGTTTGAGCAGACGCGAGTTTGTTACATCACCTTCTCCTTCTGTCTTCCGGCTGAGGAAGGGGTAAGCTATTTGCACTTTTTGCTCTAAGTAGCAGGTCTTTATGTGCAGGAAGAGTTTTTAGAAGATGGGAATGAAATGGCACCATGCTTTTCTCCTCTTTTCCTCTAAGAATTGGCAAAGTGGGGTCATCCCTGGCCACACAGAGACATTCACATGGCCCAGAGCAGCACAGCCCTAAGTGTAGCAATGGCTCCGGAAGTAGAAGGCCTGGGTGGGCCCCAAGGTGAGTGCTGAGAGGTGCTGCTGGAATCTGTCTTCAGGGAAGAGTTAGGAGGTCGTAGGACTGGACTGGCTGTCATGGAGGAGCTCAGATTTCTAGGCCTTCACTCTCGCTTCCTTTCACTGAATGATTTCTCTGTTCATTCCCAGCACATTATGCCAGCTGCCACAGGGTCCTCACCAGAAAACGGTGTTGTTGGCATGATGCTTTTATACTTCTACAGCTGTGAGCTCAGTAATCCTTTTCCTTTAAGAGGTTTCCAGCCCCGGTATTTTGTTATAGCAACAGAAGACAGTGCTCTAAGCAGACAGAAGGATGAGTGGACACAGCTGTGGTCAGGACCTTTGGGTTGCACCACTGCAGTGACAAGAAGGCCCAATTCGTGTCTCATGGGAGTCGTTTGCTGTGACACCAGGAGGCTCTCCCAGGCTCCTTTTTCCATGGATGAATCCAGTGCTCCAGGGTGCATCCATCCTGTGACTCCCACCTGCTGTGGACAGTGGATGTTAGTACACCGTCCCCAAGTGCTTAGGACAAGACCTGTGGATTCATGTAGGTGTCACAGACATAGAATGATCCTCCAGATTGGCCAGGTGGAAGGGTCCAGAGGCAGCATCTACTTAGAGAGGCCTCCAATCCTGGGGCCTAGGGCCTCTTACTGAGGGAAATTCATTCTAAAAGGTTAGCGAGGCAGAAGAAGCAGTAGAGGGGATGAATGGCCACAGAGTGCAGATGTCTGGACATGTCATGTAAAGGGGGCCCCAAGTGCCTGGCACCCAAAACTCTTCCAGAAGTTGAGGTCAAGACCGTGCTCCTGGTAAGGCACAGGATTGCCTAGGTGACCCTTACTTTCTTTCCAGCTTGCAGTGGCTGATGGGAGACATCACTCAGACTGGATGTAGAAGCACCTGGGGACCACGTCATCTTCAAGCTGACAACAGAGATGCTCATGAATCAGAACAGTGTTTCCTTCTCACTACTGTTTTAAAGACAACCTAAATTATTGCCAGAGGTACTATTTTTATTAATGATGTGGGGCTGGGTCCTGCAATTTTTCTGTAGGTGTGGTTGAGCAACCTGGTGGAGAAGTTCCTGGTACTCCCCAACAAGCATGGCAGGGGGCATCCTGGGCTTTCTTTTTCATGGATTCGGCTGTTGTCTGCACTGTGGCTTATGGCTAATTGTCTGCCTGAATCCTGTAGCTTGTCCCTCTGAAATGACCCAGTGTCTGGCTTGGTGGGAGACTTTCATACCCACTCACCTACAGAAGGCTGAGGAGGCCATCGGGCCCCATGATGGGGAGAGAGAAGGTGGCTGACACGTTGACCATACAGACAGCCAGGTGAGCTCCTAGTCCTTATTTGCAGCAGGGCTTTCCACATTCCAAGCCGAGGTGGAGCCTGAGAAAGGGTTGGGAACAGGCTCGGGCAGCAGCCAGCGGATAGAGGAAGTCCTGGAGCAGGAGGGCTGGTCCAGGGTGCACATCCCTATGGCCTCCAGCTAGGCTTTGGTGCCTTTTGTGTCTCTCTCCTCAAATGTGCGTCATGGACTGCAAACATAGCTGATAGACAGGAGTGAGCTAATGAGATTACAGGAAGTCTTGCTGGGTTCTGATTCACAACAGGGCTCATCACATCGACACAGCAGCCAGGGGCTCTCTGTGGGGCATCTGCAGAGGCTGTATGCCTCACAGAGCCTGCCATCTTGGACCTGTTGGTATGGGCTCTGCCTGTCTCGATGCTGCCTCTGCGGGCCCTGCCTGATGAAATGCTGGTGAGTCCTGCTATGTGGGTCCTGCTTATGTGGACCTGCTTCCCGGGCTCTATGTGTCCTGCCCTTGGCTCTCTGGTTTCCTGTTTCTGAGCACTCCTCATTGCTGCTGCTCGCATCTGTGGGCCATGCTGCCTATCTCTACGCATCCAGCCTCCTGCACACCAAACCGGACATGGCTTGCTGTCCCTAGGACTTCAGATGTGACTTCCGGTTGCAGTGCCCGTCCTCTCTTCCTGTTTCATTTTCAGTTTTATATCTCATGCTCTGTCTTTCTCTGGAGAACTTGAGCTCCATGATGGCAGAAACAGCAGCAGTGCCCCTGGCATGTTTCTTACCCTCTATGCATCACCTCACCTGTCTTCTCATCATTTGGATGGGGATAATGTGGCACCTGCCTTCTGGGGCTGTCAGGGGAATGAGTGGTCCACATGGATGTGAGTGCCCTAGTGACATCTTTTAGGCACAGGACATTGTTACCATGTCCTGAGCACTATCATTCTGTCATGATCTCTGTCTGATTTCATGTTCCAGCATTGCACATGGTTAACTGTGACACTCCTCACACACATGAGTGTCACTGGTGTTTGGACATGGCTATGGCCTCAGCTCAGCCCAGTGCAAGACAACCTGTGCTCCAGGCCTATCTTCCTCCTGGAGCAATGAGTCTTTCCTTTCTGGCTCACACAGTGGGAAGTAAAAACTCCAACCAGCCAGAGTCCTCACCAGAAACACTTGACCAGCATAGGTGCTGCTCTGTCCAACATTCACTAAATTCCACCCAGGCAAGCACAAGTGCTTCCTGCCTTTCTCCTGAGTTTCCAGCAACTACAGAAAGTCAGGACCTTGGAAAGGCCCAGCAGGTGCTTAGTAGATGTGACTAAGAATAGGGCAAATGGGGGAGATCCAAGATGGCCAATTGATAGGTAGTACAATAGAGAGCCTCTCTAAAATCAACTCAGGTGCTAGAATCCAACACCTTGGAGAAGACCAGATGAAAGGAGAGGAATTCTCACAACCCAGGAAGAAACTGAGGAAAAAGAAAAAAAGAATAAAAAAAGAAGAAGCATGGATGGAGGGCTGGAGCTGGGCATGCTCTGGTTGCTGTACTGGGCGCATCTTAGAGTCGGGCGACTCACGATTGAGCTGAGGTCGCATCCTTACTGAGAGCAGGGTTGGTGAGCTCAAGACTCTTGGTGGGAGGAGGTGCTGCAACAGGGAGTGTAAATGGCGAACTGAGCTGCATGGACTTTGGTGAGTGCTGGGAACTGGGTTCCCCAGAGCTGGATGACCGGTTAGATGACATACTGGATTTGGGGAAGACAGGCTTGAATCAACAACTGAGGTGGCATCAGTTGGTAGCTCCTGGCCCAAAGTGGATTGGTGGGATCTGCTTGGGCTGGGCCATGCCCCCAGTTGGGACCCAAAGGCCAGGGATGAGGCTGTCTTGAACCTGTGACATCAGCAGGGCATACACAAAGGTACTGATGACACTCACTGGTTAAGAGGGGAGGGGTGGCCTGCATTGCCCCTGCATGCACCTCACAGATCAACAACAAACAGGAGAGGGCAGCACTTCCCTAGCCAGTATGCTGCAGAAAAACTGTAAGCAATACGAAAAGGTCCTGAGACCTCCACCATTCACCTGTCTGAAAGAAACCAGAAACATGACAAGACAGAGAAACAACAAAAAGCCTCCAACTGCCGACCCAAAGAAAATAAGCCCAGGAGAGGTAAATACAGAGGAGATTGAGGGCAGCAAACATGCAATATCAGACACAGCCTTGTTGGAAATAAAGAAATACTTCCATGACCTCATCAACTAATTTAAATCTGAAATTCTAACTCAGGTGAAACAAGATATAAGAAGATTAATAAAAGAAATGCTGGGTACTCCTCAAAAATACACAAATGGAAGAATGAAGGAACTCAGAGAAAGGAGAGAAGCCTTTGATGAAGAATATAAACAAAATCTAGAATACATGAAACAGATCCAAAGAGAATATCAGGAAATTAAAAGCTCCATTGAAAGCTGGCAAAAGTTCTAAACAGAAACTAAAGACAGACTTTCAAAACTTGAAGATAGATTTGCAATGTATGATTGTGAAAGGAAGGATCTCTTAAAAATAATAAGGAACCAGGAAGCAATGATAGAAAGGCTAGAAGACAAGAGGATTTATAACTTAAGAATAAAAAATGTGAACAAAGAAACAGGGAAAAATACAAATAAAATAAAAAAGCTGTTCACAGAAATAATTAAGGAGAACTTCCCAAGCATAGGAAACGGAAGTGAAGTTCAGATATATGAGGCATACAGAATTCCAGCCAGCTACAACCAAAACAGATCTACACCCAGACATATAATAATCAGTATCCCAGAAATCCATCACAAGAACAGAATATTAAAAGTGGTCAGAGAAAAGAAACAGATTACCTATAAAGGTAAATTCATCAAAATCACAGCAGACTTCTTGATGCAAACTATCAAATCAAGAAGAGCTTGGAACAAAATATTCCAAGCCCTGAAAGAAAATAACCTCCAACCCAGATTGATGTACCCTGCAAAACTGTCTCTCAAAATTAATGGAGAGACAAGATATTTCCATGACAAAGAGGAACTGAGGGAGTTCGTGACCACCAATCTAACCCTACAAAGAATACTGAAGGACATTCTAGAGAGAGAGAAGAAAATCACCAGGAACAATGGCAGAAAGGCCTCAATGAAAGGGGCAGACAGTGGAATGAAGGAGAAAAATAAACAATAATGACAGAAAAATAGCATAGCAGAGATGAGGCAGAGAAGATTGGCTATATCACTGTTTTGTCTTGACTGATTTTATTTGAATCTGGTATGCTTGAGAGTATCAAGTCTGAGAGCAGATTCAACTACTCTGAAGATGACAAGATTCAATAGGATAGCCATTCTGGTTTGATTATTAACTGCTTTTGAAGTCCTATAATGTCTCCAATGTTTGGTTTTTTTAATAGTGCTACATACTGCTAACTTTAATTATACTATGCCTGACGATATAGACAATTTTACTGAAAATAACAAGAGACATCGTAGTAACTACCACAGATCACCTAGTTTTATATGTCCTTTTCATTTTGTGTTTTTCTAGGAATTTGTTTTGTTGACTTGTTTTGATTTGTTTTTTCCTCTAATACAGAAAGGCTAGGTATACATGTAGAGACTTACACATGTGTAGAACTTCTAAACAATTTGTGAGAATTGATGATAGTTATTGTAAAAAAAAGAGAGGAAAAAAAGTATCCTAAAGGATATAACTGCATGTATGTTTAAGTGTGTAGGATTGATAACCATATTACTAAGTTTTTGTTGGGTAGATGAACAGAATTGATTGCAGTCACACTGTTTAAATGTCTTCTTTGTGTGCTTTACTTTTGTAACTTGAATAACTACTTCTAAGAGGAAAAGATGTAATTATCAACTAGTGATTTCTTACTGGTTTTTGTTTTTGTTTTGAAATTTTGTATTATTTCTACCCTCTTTCTGTTTCATTTTTTTTCTTTAAAAAAAAAAAGAATAGGGCAAATGGCTGGGTCCCACGCGTTCCAAGTGGAACTCCTGCAAGGGCTAATAGAAAAGGACAAATCTGGGTATTTCTCCACTTTGAGGCTGGGTAGTGTGTATTGAGAGTAAAGGGTCCTGGAAGTCACTTGCCCGTGAATGCCTCTGCTGGATGTTGATGGGATGTGCATCCTGCTGTTCGAGACAAGAGGGAATGAAGTGTGAAGGTGATAAACCCCACACAGAGGAAGCTGGTAGAGAACTGATATTCCTCCACCCAGACCAGCGGCGGGACATTGGGAATGTGGTTTGGGGTGGAAGTGGAACAGTTTTCCCACAGGTATCACTAGAATACATTCCTATCTCTTCCAGAGCATTCTCTAAAACTTTCTTATAAAACAGCCGGATTTGGGAAGGGGAAGCAGCTCAGTGGAGGCTGCTGATGGAAGGTGTGCCATTCTGGAGGCATGGAGAATGTTGGTTGTCATTTTTTACCCTGTTTTTAGTCACAGCTAATAAACATCTGTGGAACCCTTCCCAGACCTCAGCCCTATTTGTTGCAGGTAAGGAAAACACAGGAGAAAAATGGGATGCAGGTGTTCCTGCCTGAGGTATGTGTGTGTGGGAACTGTTCCCAATTCAATGATTACGAAACAAGCCCTGTCTCAGTCAGCACTGATCTGAGCTCCACTGATGAAGAGATTGGGGTTGGCCCTCCCTTTATCCCACCTTCCATGCTGGCATGTATCTGCATGCAAAAGTCCTGCAGTTGCAGGTCCTTCTAACCCAGGGTTGCCAGAACTTTTCTGATTACAAAGAGTAACTTTTAAAATATTAACTGAACAATAGTGGGAATTCTTTGTGGTATTTTGATCCACTGAACATACTGTGGACACTAGATTTAATCAGGGCTTTGAGGCACAACCAACCGAGTTCACCTTGAGCTGACTGCAGAGTCATCTCTGAATCCAGGGACTTGTTACTCACCAGTTGGGTCTGAGTTATATTTATAGCCAGGGACTTGTTACTCACCAGTTGGGTCTGAGTTATATTTACAGCCCACCATCCACTATACCTTAGTCCATGGTATCTGCTAGCTGCTATGTGCAGAGCCGTAGAACTCAGGGAACATTAAGAATCAGAGAAGCGTACTCTGCCCTCAGTAGTTCTTACCTGCTCTGAGTAAGCATATACATGCGTGTCACAAGTGAACATAACGTGGCAGGAGGGGAGTGTGGAGGCTGGAGGACCTTAGGGAGAGAAGACAGGAGGAGGCATGCACCACGCAGTGCCCTTCCTCATCTGACCAGACATTATTGTTGAACAGTGCCTTCCCCTCTACCCTCAAGGGCAAGCCATTCCCTGGAGGTTCTCACAGGACAACACCATGCACATCACTTGTCCTTCCACACCTGCCTGGACTGGTAACCTGCAGCTGCCTAGGTCCAGGCTATCTTAGGAGTTTGCTGAGACCCCATTCGGGAGGGGGCAGCACTCTTCCTGGGCTCTGGGACCCAGCATCTTCTGTCCTGTCCATGGTGGCTGGTGTGGGGCCTCCTTGGGAAGAATGGAGGCCTTGGCTGGGGAGCTGCTTGTGTTTCAGGCAGTGAGATGCCCACCTAGGTGCCACACCAAGGTGTCATCATCCTCTTTTCATAGGGGACTCACTCTACTTATCCCTGTGTGTCACCTTGCAAGCAGGGGAGTTTTAGAGCATGCTTCATTGTTTCTAGCATTTCAGCTAAGAATTTTCTTCTGGTAGTCTTTTCTGCCAGGTCTAGGGGACAACCTCAGCTTGGGGAGCCTCTCCCACTGAACAAGCAAGTTTAGCCCTGGAAAGAGAAAGCTGGTGTCTGACTCGGGTGTGGGCCTCAGGAAGACCCAAGCCAGGGCACCCAGGAGGCCAACTGCCAAGTGTACCCCAGGCCTTAGGGACAGCAGCCCTGCCTCCGTCCACCTACTGACTCCTCCCTGCTAACACATGACCCTGCTCTGAAGACATCCCATCCCACACCTCTCTTCTCAGCCCTGAAACTCCCAAACTGACATTCTTGGGTAAGTCACTCTTTCATGTTCATCCACCGTGTGTCACTATTTCAGCTGAGCACGTCCCTTGTGTCTGTTCTCTCTGAGAAAAAAAGATGACAGGTTGAAGCTCTTTTCTTGTCCTGCCAGCCACCACTTGACAATGAACTTCTAGAAGTCAATTAGCACCTCATGGTGTACATCTTTGGATGCCTCCAGAGAGACGCTTATACTCATGATTCAGCAGGTAAATAAATACACACAAAGCATGTGAATTGTACTGTTGTCCGCTAGTAAGTTGACATCTGGTAAAATACCAGCTTTTCATGAAATGACTCCACTGTAAATAAGCCAATCTGTACCACAGAGAACATGGCACATGTTGTGTGTTCCTTACAAAATGCTCTTTTACACTGCCTTTAAACATGAAAATGCTAAACTCCGTAGCTAATCAACTTATTCCTTGTTAGAGATCTGACATTTTCAATAATTGTTTTATAAAGGGCAGTGAGTCACGTTGCATCCTCTGTGTGGCCTCCAATGGGGCAGCAACCTTAACTCACCATTCCTTTCTGAGCACCCACTGTCTGCAGGGGCTGCTCCCACTGAGCAGGGTGCTGTGGCCTCTGCAGGGAGGATGGGCTAAGTGGTCTTGGGCTGAGTGATTTCATTTGCCTTTCGCAGGAAGGCATAGAAGCTGCAGGAGATGAGCATCACCCTTGGTCCCTAGTTGATGTCACTGTTATCAGATGTCACAGTCCTGTACCTGTTCCAGCTTTGCTCCATGGCTGTCAGGTCACGTGGTACAGAAGCAGGTGCTGTCTTCCATGGGCTCAATTGTGTACCTGTTCCCATTCATCCTACGACTCTGAACTCTTCTCATTTTCAGTAAGCATCACTCCATAGATTTCTCTCCTGCTAGTCAATGATTTGAAGAGGTTCCAGAATATTCCATCATTAATTTAGGTGGGGCTTTGCTGTTGGATATTCAGTTTTTAAGCTCTTATTAATGTTCTTAAAAAACAGAAGTCTCCTTGATTAGGATATTACCTTAGTAGATACTAAATTGTTCCACCTGAGTTCATGTCTCTTCTTCTCAACACAGGGTCAGTTCTGTGGGCTGTTCATCCTGAAACCTCTCTCACTCATTCTGGGACCGCACCTGCCCTCCATGGAGTGTGCTCCTATGGGTAAGTACCAGCAAGGCGCCCCATGGCCTTCTCCCTCAGTGATGAGACACAGAGTCCATTCAGACTCATGTAGCACCTGTCCCTCAGGAGTTAAACCTGAGGTGTAGGGTAGCAGCCTCCTGAGACCTCACATTTCAGCCAGCAGGAGTTGGGCAAAGCTTGGGCTCCTCTGTGGGCACCCAAGGGGTAATGTCCAGATACCTGGCACCCAGATATGCAGTTTGTTATCTCCCCTCAACAGTGTATGTCAGACTCTAGAGGAAAGAAGGACCCTGAGGAGCCACAGTGGGTCCAGATGGTGCCAGCAAAGTGCAACTCAGAGGCTTCTTGCCCTCCTGTGCCATCTCTTCTGAAAAGTTTAGTTCAGACAATGTGGGTAGAAAGCATGCGCTGTTTGTTGGCAGAAGGGGCCCTTTGGTAGCAGCAACAGGGAGGAAGAGACTGGAAAGCTAAATAGAAAATGCAAGAAATGAAAAAACCCAGCAGCAGACAGGGTAGACTGTGCAAAGGTACAAACTTGAGTCCAAGAGCTTTATTTATTGCTTTATTGTGCAGCGAGCCATGGCCTGGAGTCATCAAGGAAAATTAAATGGTGGCTTGGGATGAGGATTTGTGTTTAAGGCAGAGACTGTGGAACTTTCATTAGAACGATGCTCACGGAATAACTAAATACAAAATAATGCTGGAACCTTGGCTGCATATGCACCCAGCCTCCCTCCCAGGGAAGAATCTCCATATCTGTGCCCACAGTTGACCTCCCACAAGAGGCAGGTAGCTAGGCAGTGTGCAGCAGCCCTCTTCTGCCCTGGCTGAATGAAGACATACAAAATCTGGTGGTTTGATGCTTCTGAGGCTGTTCTGGAGGAAATTTTCTTTACTGTGATGAAAAACACCACTCCTTGGCATTTCTGCAAGAATCTGCATGGCTCCTGCTTGTACCTCCCTTCTGTGGGTCCTAATCTAACACCTGCTTTTTCAAGAGGGGCAGCCTGCCCCACCGTGGTGCTAGGAGGGATATCAGCCAGGGCTTGGCTTTTCCAGTGAAGGGGTAAAAAGCTGTGCTTGTGTCCACAGCTGAGCTGAACAGTGACCTCTGTGGTCACTTGCATGGGTGGAAGTGGGAGCTGGTAGCCTCCTGAGAGTGACTGGGACCTCAGAGCCCCTGCACTTCTGTTGGACTCTGCTCAATGCCTAGCAAGTCCTTCAGTTCTGTGACTTGCCCACTTTCTCTAAAGAACATGTTTCCCTTCATTGGTCTGTCAACATTAACCAAATACCTACATACAAAGGGCACCCGGAAGCTGTGGTGGACAGGACTGCCCAGCTGCATGGACCTGGTATCCTTCTCTGCCTTCAGTGTGCTTCTTGGTCTGTAGAAGCAGCCACCTTCTCATCTAGTCATCCCCACTCCAGTCCTAAGTGACTTTCTTTTCTCTGTCTTTGGGATCAGTAGTAACTGTGACACATGTGCCCTCAATGGAAGGAGGACAAATAACCATACAGGACTGAGGCCTAGGTCACTCCCATCCCGAAGTCTGTGTTTTCTTTTCACCATGCACAGACTGGCTGGCAGTGGAGGCCCTGGCTCCTGCTGGGGGTGGGGAACAACTCTAGGATTTGGGAAACACTGATAGTTTCTATGCCAGGATGGTGGTGGCCGTGACCAGAATGATTAAATCACCAAAGAGGAGGCTGGTGCTCATGTTCCCTGATTTTGAGAGGTGAGGCGTCTCCCAAAGCCACCGAATTGGGGTCTAATTTGGGCCCATAACATGCAAGGCAGAGCCTTACTCCCAACCCTGAGTTTAGCCTCCTCAACTGTGAAGGAACGTCCTCTGTCACCGCCAGCAGAACCAGTCCTGGGTTTGGAAGCTCCTCCTGGGAGCCAGCCTGCAGACAGACATGACCTTGAGCAATTTGGAAATGGGCAACAGTCCAGAGTAGGGTCTCTACAGAGACAAATTCATGGCCAGGTAGTGGGAAACATCAGGTCTGGGGTGCCCCAGAGTAAATGGGGGGCAAAAGTCCACTTTACATTCAGAGGACAAGGTCCAGGGTTGGGGGCCCCAAGCATGAGGGTTACCTAAGGCCAGGATCCCTCAACTTCACCTCTGCTCCCTCGGTCACTTCTTTATGGAAAGCTCCAGTTGCAGCTCTAATCAGAAAGTAAATCCTTATCTGGGATTGTTACCTGGACAAGAGCCAACTCCATCCCCTCCTGCCCCTGAGTGTTGGGGCCCAGGTTCCTACTCAAGCTGAAATTTTTTAGAAGCTTCATTCTCTTCTTATCTCCAGGTGAATCTTGCATTCCATTTCATGATGATTGTTTTGATAGAAGTCTTTCATTTGTTTCCAGCATGTGGGATCCTGTGGGAAAGGGTGACAGGTAGCTCCAAAACATCAGTGCCAAGCCTGGCCCTAGAAAGAGGCTGTGAGCATCTGAGGATTGTTAGATTGGCTGGAAATCAAGTGCACAGCACAACATTTAGAAGAGATGTGAAGTTCTCATGTTGAGGGATCACCCAGGAAACAAAGTCTGGTAAGTGTGGCAGAGCACAACTCTATGCTGGCGTGAGGTGGGGAGATTCAGAGATGGATGCTTGCTTAGCCCTTTAGATGCACTCACTGAGGCCACTCACAGGCAATTGTCCGGGCTTCCTCTGTGTCTTCTCCTCACCTTTGGAGAAGCAAAGGCATTAGTGGTCCCTGTAGGTCACCTGCCAGGTCTCCACAGTGTTTGAGGAGATGAATTAGAGATGAGGCCCCTTCATGCAGTCCTGTCTGACCTCAGGTACCTCCTCCTCCACCGCTGGCAACTCTTGTGCATTTTGGAATTGATGGTGCCTGGTATTTGCTAATTCAGCCTCATCAAAGTTAATAAGACCAAATCACACCTGATCTGATTACATTAGTTGACATCAAATCTAATTAGACATTTCTGAAAATCTGAGTTGGCAGAGAAGGCAGCTCCTACAATTGAGTTTTCTAGAAAATGAACCACAACTTGTGCAGCAGTGACTCAAATCTCAGTGGCATAGCTGGTAGCGGAGACCAACCTGAAGTCCCCGCCCAGGACTCCTGTGACACTCTCCTGATGTTTCCAATACTGGCCCCTTCGCCATGCCACTGTCATATCAGCCAAGGGACTGACAACTTCTGGCCTCAGGTGTTGTCCGAGAGGAAGCCAAAAGCAGAGCACAGTGAAGTTTATGATTCTGGAGGGGTCCCTCAGTTCCCCTACCCTACCTGCTTCTGCCACCAACTCTGGCTAAACCCCAAGAAGGCTGACTGCCGGAGGGCAAACTAAGTGCCGGTGAGAAAGGGCTCCTATCTCCACAGGGTCCTCCAGACTAAAGTGCTGGACCTTCCCGATCCAGTCACTCTCCAACCTCCCAGGAAGCTCGAGCTGGGAGGAAGTAGGCAGAGGCTGTACCTGGCTACCTAGGCAGCACCTCCTGGGAAGGCCGTGGATGAGCAGGGGCACTCTGTCCAACACCAGTGACCCACCAATGTCCAGCAGAGGTCTCTGATTGTAGTTTAGCCCCAGCTAACAGGGGCCGCTTTCCTGCTATCTCTGAACTCATTTTTCACACAAAAGGATTAGCTAACTTTCCAGTGCCTCAGTTTCCTTACCTGTAAAAGGGGGGATAAAAATAGCACCTGCATGATTGATAATTTTATAAGAATTTAATGAGATAATCTTTGGAGGTCCTAAATCTGGCATCTGGCTTAGGGTAATTGCTACTCTCATCATCATCATCATCATCACTTCTACAGCACTAAGTTAGGGACCTGTTCATGGACTCATGCATTTCCAAGCTCTAAGAGGCTCCACAGCTGTATACTGCGTGGGCACAGGACACTGACCATGAGCAGTACACTTCGTACTTGCAGACTATGCAGATACGGGGCCCCGAATCCACTACTGGGCTGTGGTGATGGTTTATTTTTGGAGGCCATGCAGAGTCCGGCTGAAGTGTGCACTCTTAACTATTCTCTGGCAAGGCAGCTGCCTCAGTGTCACACAGATGTGCCAAAGAAAGCACAGAGGACCCTGCCCAGTGTGGAGGCCCTCAACTTCATTTCACTGGCGTGCTTGGTTTCTCATCTTCTACTGCTACAATGAAGACTGAGGTTGTTCTGGCTCTTCCCAAGTCGCAGCACTATCCTATCATCAGAACTCGCTGCTGTCTCCATGCTCTTGCAATGAGATAGACTTCAATCTGCGTATGCAGAGATCTCTGACCCTTGGCCGTGGCTGTCGGGCAGATGTTATTTCTTTGATGAGTCATCCACATGTGCAAGGGAGAATGTGAACACCAGAATTAAAATGTGGGTGCTGGGTTAAGAGTTTGTCTTTAGGGGTACAGAACAAAGGGGCCCCAGGAATGGGGCAGTGTGTTCAGGTTCTTTACTGAAAGATCACCTGTGCCTTCACAGTCTGCATCATTTTTATTACTGAGGATATGTGGTTCTGGAACATTCTGTGATTTCAGTGGTTCTGGCCTATCTGTCACACAGCCATCCTCTGGAATAGCCCCACATTGTGCAAAGAAGCCCAGGCTGCCTGTTTGAGTCCAGCTGGCCCCCAAGGAGGCCTTCTGTCCACCCCCTTCCCTGGATGTGCACTTTTCTTCATTTGCCCAGACTGCCCCGGCAGTTCTGACCTGACTCCAAGATAGAAGAACCCTTGTCTCATGTCAGTCTCTGAGAAAGAGTGTTGGCAGGGAGGTGGGACACTTTCTGTGGGGCCACTGCTTGCAGGGCATTTCCTGCATGATGGAATCTCCACACCAGCCATGAGGTCGTGAGTGATGCACTGATCACATGTACATTATGTACCATGTGTTTTCATAGACTGCCCCATCATCAGGGCAATGGCTACAATCCAGACAGAATGCCCAGAAGCCTGATCCCTGTCCCCAAGCTGGGCTTCAGTGACAATCCCCCACCCAGAAAAAAAGCTCTGGTGAGACCCAGTCATCAGCCCACAAGCACAGCATGGCCCCTTAGCCAGGAGTCTCTAGGGGCCTTGATGCTGCCTTTGGGACTTCTCCCAAGACTCTGTAGGCCACTTCAAAATTCTAAGTTATATGGCTTGTAATCTTTCTGTCTCAGTTTCCTCATCTGCAAAGCAGAGCTAATAATCGTGCTAATCAGATAGGATTCAATTAGACAACAGTTGGGCAGGAAAACTGCAGGGCCTAGGTGTCTACCTAAAGATGCCAGAGCAGAGGGCTAAGTTCATGGGCTCTGAAGAGCATATGGTCCATATCGGCAGCCTCTTTTCCCCCAGGAGATTTCTGGGCACATTGATTATCCCTTCTGTGCCTTGGCAAGCTCCTCTCTACAAGGTAGATAATGGTTGCCCTGTCTAATTAGGGGTTCTGTGAAAATTAAGTGCACAAATGCATGGGAAGCCTACCATTGGCTGCAGGCAAACCCATTCCATTCCTAGATGAATCCTTGGACCTCACAATGGCAGCTACAAACTACACTCTAGTACTGTGAAGGCTGCTGCTTCCCCAGATTAGCATTTCTTGTCATGCCTAAATTCAGTTCCTTATTGGTCCTTTTGGAATTATGTCTCACTTACTTCCAGTCCAAACTGTTGAAGAGGGCTGACCCCATGTGTCTATCCACCCAAAAGATATATGATTCAATTCTGGCCAGTTCCGTGTTCTATCTATTTGAACACTCTTAGGATTCAAGGCTGAGCATGCGACCCTGGTTGGCCATTGTTATTTACATCCACAATTTACATTCATGGAACTCATCATGAAACCTTCCCGGTCTCCCCTCCGGCTCCAGTGCCCAGAGAAGGGGACCTGTCACTCGGAGCTTTCAAGGGGTTGTACATCAAGACCATGCTAAAAACAAACAAACAAACAAACAAAAACCCAAAAAACTAATTAACAACATGCAGGTTCAGGCTGCGTTTTCTGCCTGTGGAAAGAGATAAAGAATTGGGTTGGGCAAAGGAAGCCATAGCACAAGGTCAACAAAGTTCATCAGAGCTGGGTCACACTGCCCCTAAAGGAGTCACTTCCATGTCCTCCTTGAAGATGGTGGTTCTGCAGGTTTCCAGGAGTTGCTTCCAGGCCTGGATCTTCTTTCCAAGAAGGTACCTATGGGCCATGATGTAGACCTGGATTTTGATTTGCGTTCTCCCAAGTTAAATGTCTGCAGAACCCACTTTGGCCCACTGTGAAGCTCAAAGGAAGGTCAGGCCAGGTGGCCCAAGTGTGGGCTACAGCAAAGAGGCCTGTGGAAGCCCAAGGCCTCAATTTAATGGATGCACTGCAGTTCTGTTATTAATTCACCTATTGAAGGACATGCCGATTTCTTAGAATATCTGGTCCTTATTAATAGAGTAGCTGTTTATAATTATGTGCTGTTATTTAGACATATATTGTTTAAAAAAGCAGTTGTCTAAATCTCAAAGTCATTTTCGATCATGTGGTGAAGCCATGTAAGATTTTGGAAAATACTTCCGAACTGTTTTTTTTAAAGTGGTGAATTGTCATACACTTCACCAGTAACAAATGAGAGTTCTTGTTGCTCCCCATCCTCCAAAGCAATTTATATTGCACTTAAGATTTTAGACACTTAATTCAGTGTTTTCATTTACCTTTTCCTCATGACAGGTGATGCAAGCATCACTGTGTACACTTCTTCACCATTTGCACATCTTCCTTGGCGAGGCCTCTCTTCAGACCTTTACTCACTTCTGATTGGAGTTTTCTTATTATTGTTTCTTACTATGTTTCAGATATGTCTTTTAGATACACATTTTTCTTTCTTTTCACTTAGCAAAATGTTTTTAATTTTATTTTAAAGAGAATAAAACAAAAGAACAGAACAAATCAAATCAGAACAGAACAATGCAAGCAACACAGCACTTCACAAGACAACAGGACATCAACAGTAACTACCATAATGTCTCTTTTCTTCAAAATAGTTGAGCATACCTTCACATACAATAATATCAAACATAACAAAATAGTACAAAACCATTCAAAAGAATGAAAGCATTATAGGACTTCACAACCAAATAACAGGAAATGAACAATGGCTACTATAATATCTTTTTCCTCAAAAAAATTTGTCTATACCATCACACATAATAAAATCAAATAAACCACAACAGGCTAGAACCAATCAAAACAGAAGAACAAAAGCATGATAGGACTTCAAAACAAGATGATAGTAAATCAGCAATAATGTCTGCCATAATGTCTTGTTTTCTTCAAAATAGCTATTCATATTATCGCACATAATAAAATCAAACAAAACAGAATAAAACCAATCAAACAAATGGGTGAAACCATTATAAGACTTCAGAGCAATAGGAAACCATGATTACCATAATATATCCCATTATATTCAAAAGTGGATATTCAAGCAGTGGGACTGCAAACAGTTCTGTTCAGTGATCCATTAAAAACTTAGCAACATGGTTATCAATCCTACACACTTAAAAATACATGCAGTTATATCCTTTAGAGCGCTTTCTTTTCCTTTTGCTTTTCAAGTCCATTATCTGTTTAGTTATATCATGTTTCAGCTTGCTCTGTATGTTACTGATCTGTTTTGTTGTTGTTATTTACTTTTTAATCACCTTATATAATTCTGTTGCTTTGTTTTTGAGTTTCTCCTCATACATGCCCCATGAATCAGCTTTGGTGGAGTTGGGAGGTTTTGGGGGTATTTTGTTACTTTGCTAGCTTTTTTTTTTTTTGAAGGTAGCAAAATACAACAGAACAAGACAGAATAAAGCAATCCAAGACAGTGCAGTGAAACTGGCACAGAACCTCACAGCAGGTCACCAGGACAACAGCAATAGACACAATAGTACATCCCATTCTCTTCACAATAGCTATTCTTTCAATCACATAGAGCAAAGTGGAATGAAATACTGAACTTATAAAAACAGAATATTGAATAGAGCAGTACCATTAATCAGAACTGAGCAAAACAGTGATAAAAATATTTGCCTTCAAAGAGATGGTAGAAGGAAATCCCCCTTACTTGCCATACTACATACATTCATCCTCCCAAGAGACACTCAGACCTTTGGCTCCCACTTGCTAATGGGGGTGTGATGGGGGGGGTGGATATGTTTGATTCTTAGCCCACGCACCAGCAGGCCCACAGCCACTTACCAGAGCAGTGAGCTGGCTGCTTGTTTTCCCTGTGCCCTAAGTTCCAACATGGTGTGGAGCTCAGGAAACGCTGATGTTCTTGCCCTGGGGTGGCTGCAGTTCGTCAGGCCACAGCCCCTTACCAAAGTGGTGAGCTGGCTGCTTGTTTTCCCAGTACCCCAAGTTCCAACATGTTGTGGATCTCAGGAAACACTGATGGTTCTTGCCCTGGGGTGGCCGCGGCTTGTTAGGCCACAGCCACTTACCAGAGTGGTGAGCTGGCTGCTTGCTTTCCCAGCACCCCAAGTTCCAACATGCACCTATGACTCTTAAGTTATGCTTCTTTGCATTATCTTGCAGTCATTGAGTTGTTATTTCCTGATTCTGTGTTATTTTTAAGAGATCTTTCCTTTCATGATCACTAGCTGTAATCCTATCTTCAAGGTTTGACAGTCTTATCTTCAGTCTCTTTCAAGTGGTTTTGACAGTTTTCAATTGAATTTTTAATTTCCTGGATCTCTGTTTGAATCTGTTTCATGCATTGAATTCCTTTCTATGTTCATTCAAGGTTTCCATCATTTTCCTATGCTCCTCTTTTTCGTCTATGTCTTCTTTAGATCTGCTGAACAATTCTTTTAGTATGTTTGTGATTTCTTCTTTTACCTGATTTGACTGCTTTTACAATCTCATGAAATTATTTCCTTACTTCAGTTGCTATCCTTTCAGAGATTTCAGGTGTGTGACTTCCATTTTCTTTCACGACTATATCTACCAGACTTATTCTGTGAGGGCTAGAGGTCTCACTTTGCTTTTTGCTCCTTCATCTTGACATTTTCCTGGGTTCCTCCCAACAAACTGGTTGAAGGGCCCCAGGCACTTCCTGTGTTGGCTGCCTCTAGGCAGTGATCTGGGTTCCTCTAATTCCAGATTTACAGGGAGATAGTAGGGCGTGGAACAGGCTTCTCCACACCTATGCAGCTTACTGTGGGGCTTGGCTGACGATCAGGGGTGCATGGAGGTGGGGCTGCTTCTCAGCCTGTGTGTCTAACTGGGACTCCCATGATGGTGGCAGACATGCAGGAGTGTGTTTGTCTGATTTTGCTAGTGGGTGATGGCTGGCTGAGGGAACTAAGGGCCTCCAATGGTGGCCTACGGATGCACAGAGCTTACCTGGCTATGTGTCCCTGCTCCTGCTGGCTGCCTGCAGGAAGGAGCCTTCTGGTAGCAGCCCCTTCATGGTGAAGGCGGATATGCTGGTTCTCTGCCCACGCTGGCTGCCTGTAGTATGTGACCTTTTGGTGGCTGCACACAGCAGGCAGAGGTGGATCTGTCTGTCTCCCTCAACCCGCACTGGGCACACAGAAGAAGGGGCCTTCTGTTGGCGGCGCCTGGCAGGCAGAGGCAGCTCTCCCGGTTCTCTTGGCCCATTCTGGGTGTGCAAAGGAAAGGCTAGATATGCATTTTTCTAAATGTTTCTTCCTCTCTGTGATTTGTGTTTTGTTCCCTTAATGTGATTCTCCACAGAACAGACATTTTTAATTTTAAAAAAGTCTACATTATCAATTCTTTCTCTTGACTTTTTTGGACTCTTCTAGAAAACTCATCATGAAACACATTGTCATTTTTTCTAGACATATTTTCTAGAATTGTTACAATTTCACATTTTTAATGTGTGTGGATTCTTTTGATTGAATTTGTGTGTAACTTTTAAAGTGTGCCTTTATCCTTAGATGATCCTTTCTCCACCAAACATGTTTGTCCATTGATAAAATCACTCAACCATGTGTGCATGGCTTTTTCCATTCATTTGCATTTATCTAACCTGTTATTCCTTCACCAGCATTACATTTTCTCCTCTGGATTCAGATGTGTGAGCTCTTCATGTCTGTCCTTTCATAGTCGGTGCCTAGAAACAATTTTCTAGAAGTCTGAGTGAAACTACATTGACTCCACTGATCAAGTCTGAGAGAATTTCATCTTAACTATATTCAGTCTAACAATTCCCAACCATTAGTATCTCTGAATTTATTTATATTTCATTTGAGTTCTTTCAATCCTATTTCAAGGTTTTCTGAAAGTATAACTGTACTTCAAAACTTGTTTTATTTTGCAGCACCGGGGACTGAACCCACAGTCTACAAAATATTATAAACAGGATAATTTATAAACAACAGGAGCCAGTGATTTAGCTCAACGACATAAGTGCCTGCCTGGCAATTGCGAGGTCATAAATTCAGTCCCCAGTACCAAAAAAGAAAACAACAACAACAAAAAAAACCCTTATAAACAACAGGAACAGGCACAGCCCTGGATGCTAGAAAGTTCAAGATCAAGGAATGGGCAGACTCAATGCATAGTGATGACCTGTTCTTATATGTGGTGACTTTCAGCTGTGTTTGCACATGGCAGAGTAGAGAAATGGCCTCCTGAAGACTGCATGTTTCACTCACCACCTGCAGTGTTTTTCTTTGCATTGTTAATACCAATATATATTCACATTCTATATTTCATTCATATCCTAAATAATTTAATTTAATTTGAATTGGTTGTGATTTCCATAGGTCTCCTCAAAATATATACTGGAAGGCAACCACCACCACCAAAATGTCACACAGAATACTTTCAAACCCACCCCATGTAATCACTAGTTGGGTTATTACCTCTGTGGTTTTTCCTTTCCTATAATGCTATATATAAGAGGTCTACAGTGTGTAGTCTGTTCAGACTGGTTTATCTTGGTTAGCAAAGCACAGGTAGGCTTATCTATGTCTTTGCATGCTTTGTCAGTTCATTCCTTTGTATTTAGTATTGCTGAGTATCTTCTATTGCATGGATGTGCCCCCAGTTGGTTACCTATTCAGTTATTACTGAAGGTCATTCTTTTTATTTCACATTCATGCCAGTATGAAGAGAGCTGCTGCTGTATAATTACATATGATTTTATTTTGGACATAACTTTTCAGAAGAGTCTTCTAAATGCAGACAGTTTCAGATGCAGTTATTGGGTCACAAGGTTGTGTTGCTTCAGAAAAAGCTACTAAATGGCTTTCCAAAGTGGCTGTTCCATGATACATTCCGTGAGCAATAAATGAAGTTGTCTCTCATCCTCCAGCAATGGATACCGTCATTTTTTAGAAATTAGTCATTCAAATAGCTGTGCCATGCTATCTCATTATTGTTTAATTTGCAGTTTTCTGTATGATGCTGTGAATCCCTTGTGTGGTTATTTGTTGTTATTATATTTTCAGTGGTAAGGCATCTGTTCAGATATTTGTCCATTTTTAGTTGTAATTTTGGTGGTTGATTTTTAAAAGTTGTAAACTTTGAATACTGTTTTTTTTTTTTTTAGGTATGTGCTTTGTAAATAATTTAGCTCTGTCTGTGGCTAAACAGGATCTTTGACAAGGTAGAAAATTTAATGTAGAAAGTCTACATTTTCAGTATTTTTCTTTTGAAAATTGTATTTTGGGGTTGTGTGTTAAAATTCGTCACCAAGGGCTCGGAATGTTTCTCAGTGGTAGAGTGCTTGGCCAGCGTGCTTGAAGGTGGATTTCTACCAGTGCGAATTCTCGCTTTTTGGTTTCCTTCTAGAAATTTTATAGTTTTGTAGTAATTTTAGCTTATGAACAATGTTTTGAGTAAGTTCTTGTAGTCTTAAAGGTGCCATGTGTGCCATGCAACAGTGGGAAAGGTTCCTCTTCCTGCCCTGAGTGCAGGGGGTGGCATCTTCAGAGAATTCAGCTACACACAGAAAGTGAAATTCTAAGTGACCAATGTTTGTGCTCACTTTGATGTGTGTCCATTAATACAATGTCCATACAATGTCCTCTGCTACTAATATACATACAGTGGCTTTGAATACTGATATACATTGGTACCTGAGTTCACAAACTCAATTCTTTCCACAGTTCTAGTTACAAGCAGAATCACAGAATGAAATCTGTGACAAGAATCATAGAAAGAATTAAGTTCATGAACTGAGGTACCACTGTAATATCCATGGAGTGCTCTCAAATACATTTATATATAATGTTTATAGAGTGGCCTCTAATATTATACTAATATCCACATTACATCCCCTTTACTACTACTGTAACAATATCCAGACAGCGGCCTTTAATACAAATGCAATATACACATAGTAGACCCCTAACACTAGTATATCCACACAGTGGCCCCTAATGACTTTCAGGTTTTCTTCATTGCTTTTGGTTGAACTGGATCTGGTTATTGTTAGTCCTCTATTATAAAGTTTCATGTTTGTTTTTCTAGCATGGTATTGATATGGTTGCTTTAAAAAGTAATTTAGTTTCCAATAATTTCAAACCTACAGGAAACCTGCACTCCTGGCAGAAAGTACTCTTTATCCTTTCACTCACATTCCCAGTGGTTATTGCTTTACCAATTTGCATCTTCACATGAAATACTGCAGTATATTAACTCAATGCAGAGATACTCCCAGGTGACCACTATGCAACCCCAAATCAGGAAATTATTGTGGTTTCTCCATGGTAATCCAATCCGTAGGCTCACTTTACTTTTACTACCTGCTCCACCTGGGAAGGGGAAAAAAAAATCTTTTTTTTTTCTATTTGCATGCATTTTTTTTCTGGAACTCTGAGACTGTCCTTCATTTTCATGATCTTGAGAGATGTAAAAAATACGAACATCTTTGTTTGAACATCTGTTTTCAGGTCTTCTGGGTATATACTTAGGAATGAAATTTTTGACAAGGGCAGTGGATCTATATTCAACTTTTTGGAGAAATGCTAAATTATTTCACACATGGGCTGCCAAAGTATAAGGGTTCCACTTTCTTTGCACCCTTACCTACTCTTGTGATTTTGAAGTGTTTTGATTATAGATATTCTGTAGAAGTGAGGGGACTCTCTCATGGTTTTATTTCGCATTTCCTTGATGACTGAGGTGTTAAGCACCTGTTCCTGTGTTTGTGTGGAAGCGGAGGAGGAAGTCATTAAATATCTAGCATTCTGATATTTGTCTCAGTTGTCAGCTTTCAGTGTTCAGTGCCAACATTCAATGAGAAGATGGCCCCAGACAACAGCCATTCAGACGACAAATGAACCATCATGTCCGCCCCTTAGGTTCTCTCATTCCTTAAGTCTGTGTAAGCTGGATCTGCTCACAGCATTCCTCACCATTCTCTATGCTGTGAAAAACTCCGCAGTCTCTCATCCTGACCGGATGCTGCATTTCAACCACACCCACCTACTTAAAAAAAACAAACAAAACTTATCTATTCAGAGTTGCATCTCACACAGTGACCTCCACCCCCACAAGCCAAGCTTCACGGAGTTCCGCTGTGCGGGGGGGGGGGGGGGGGGGGGGGGGGGGGGGGGGGCTAAACCCCTGCACTTTGATCTTGGCTCCATCCACCCACCATGACTTCCTCATCACCGGGGCATGGGTTTTCTGAGTCAAGGTCCACTCCACTCCCACTGTGGTATATGGGGCAGTGTACTCCCCTGTGGATCATCCTTGATTTGGCGGCTACTTTAAATCTCTTTACTCAGCTTGCTGTGCCTGGTTTTCTGCTCTGGGTCTTGTAAAGAAACGCAGGATGGTGGTACTCTGGTTCAGCTTCTGAAGGGAGGGGATCTGGGAGGTAATGGGGTTCCGTGTTAACAGAACTCCAGAGCAGAGGCATTTCTGGATACCCCAATGTGAATAACTTCTACAGATTAGGTAGATGGCTTGTGTAAATAACTTATATAACCAATACTATTACTGGCACATGGCCACTGCTGTGAATTTTGTTATAAACGTGGACTGCCACAGGGCTGGAAGGAGCCTCACCAGCCAAGGATTGCTACAAGGTAGGCTAGGAGCCTGAGGGCTGCCACGTGAGTGTGCTTGGCTGAGCTAAGCAACTGAGAATAAAGGCATGTTCAGACATTTGTACAATTCTGGTTCTCTTCTTCAGACTGCTTGTATCTCAAGTGAACCTCCCCAGTCTGAACTGGTGACAAGTGGTCTCCTAGTATCACCCTCCATCTCCAGTGGCCTCATGGATTCTTGCCCTTCCCCTACACACCCTTGGGGTAGCCCTGGGTTCTGTATATTGAAGTCCTTCTCTGAGACCACTCTATGTCCTTATATTTTTTCTACTCTCACCTTAGGAAATGACTCAGCATAAGAGGGGGGGCATCTGGGACATTCTGTCCTTGTGTCCCAAATCTCAAACCATTGGCTGTATCTGCCAGAGTGTTTTCTCTCTGACCTCCCACTGGGAGGTGAGATCTTCTGGGCAGGGGCATTAGTTATTGCATCCCTGTGGACATGGAGACAGCAGGATAGAGGAGACAGGCCAAGAGTGAGAAAAAAAGAAAGTGAGTAGAGGATATGTTATGGACAGGATCTGTTGACTAGAAGTGACAGAATTCAGTTCAAGCTGAGAATTATAAGGCAATTCACATACACAGGCAAGCAAAACTTTAACTGGGAAGGGAGGTAGTGCTGACTAAGCAAAGGGGAATCAGGTTGCTTGCAGAACAAAGAGAACTGTGAGACTTGGATTTGCTGGAGTGAGTTAAAGACCAGTAATTTCCACTGCTCAGAGGTATGGCTCTAGAAGATGTTTCTTCTTGTGTGAGACTTATACTACCAGGTGAGTCATGGTCAAGTCATGCTCAGAGGTTGTTGAATTTTTGTGTAGATGGCAAAATATCTCAGCTTTGTGAGCCTGGGCTATGTGATAGAGCACAAAGACTTTAGTTTAATGGGCAATTGACCAAATTAATCCTGCGTTAGAAACTTGGACTACATATTTTTAACATGTCTAAGTGCAGAACCAAGCAGAATCTGATCCAAAGGTTGAGAACAAAGGGGACAGACACAATAAGTTCTCTGGTAGTCTTGTACCTCTGTGAGCAAAGTCCTTGAAGCATTCAGTGTAAATTTTTGGGTGTCTCAGAGGTCTCCAGATGTCCCAGGACCTGCAAGATTCCTTGGGTTATCTTTCCTTCTTGGACATCTTGTTTTCGCTGATGACAGCTGTGGTGCTGAGCTGAGTACCCTACTGAGAGTGGTGCTTCTGTTGGCAAGTAGTTGGGGGATGGGAGAGTCAGGTCTTATTGGAACCTTTCATTAAAATATTCTTAAAAATTTTAGTCTTTCATTTTGCTAATCAGGAAGGTCATTCAGGATACCTATATCTTCTTATACTACTAAGAATGCAAGACTTAGATAAGACTTTTGAGGGGGAAAAGTCTTACCTTTTTTAGAATTATAGCTGATAGTGGGGTGACAACTTATTAGATGCGTGAGAAAATTCAGGTAGTATAGAGAACCCATCCCAGTCCTTGTCTTGGTCTGGGAAGTTTATATTTGTAATCCCATGCAAAAGTTATTGGAATATCAATAAATTAATTCCAATCTATCACTTCCAGTGCAACCCATGGCAAGAATAAAGACACTGACATATTTATGGTTATGGTGATCCAAGGGGTCCTAAGTCTGGCCAGGATGAAGATTCATCAAAATAAAGGCCTTGACCCAGGGCCCAAGCTTGATTTCATTAATTTTGGAAGCAGGGAGTGGTTTGAGGATAAGTGCCGTGAAAATGATGGGAAATACATGAGTACCATGAGTGGGGCCAGGTAGGAGGCCTGAAATCACCTGTGCCATATGCAGAGACTTCAATCTGCATAACACGATTGAGGTAATATCTAGAGTTTTGAGTTTGGTGCTTCAGTTCTGATGTGTAAACTTTCCTGCCCTGAGACGTCATAGCCCCTTAGCTTAAGGCTCCATCCCACTGACAGCATGGAGTAGTGGCTCTGCATCTCACTCAACCATGTTTTTTGGGAGTCATGGGGCAGAGCAACAGGGACTGTCCTCTAGCTTCAAAGGTTATGCGCCAGCACCTCAGCCAGCCCCTATTTACATTGCTTAAAACCAACTGAAGAGATAAAGAAATGGCCTAGCCAGCTCTGAACATTAACAGTACATTGAGATAGGGCCAGGGGTAGCCAAAATGGAGATTAGTTGTTCTTTATTCAAGGAAAGTCGTCTAGGTGGCTCTCCACAGGTAGAAACGTTAGTATAGCATTAGGATTGTCTGGATCGTGACTTTGACAGAGGGTAGAATAAAAAAGAGTATAACACAGGAAGGAAAGGACTTCCGCATAATGGACTGGGCTACTTGCTGAGCTGATTTATGATGGGTGAGGTGTGAAAAGATGCAAAGATTCTATGAATTATTTCAGCGTGTCTAGAGGAAAGGTATTAGCATTGGTTAATAAGGGTTTGTAAGGTTCAAATTGGACCTGACTCTCCTCAGCCCCCATCCTGCCTGCCAGTAGAGACACTACTGTCTGCAGGGAATTCAGCTCGGCATCACAGCTGTCATCAGCAAAAACAGGATGTCATAAAGGAGATAAGATAGAACAAGGGGCTGGGGATTTAGCTCAGTGGCTTAAGCGCCTGCCTGGCAAGCACAAGGTCATGAGTTGGATCCCCAGTACCAAAAACAAAACAAAACAAAACAAACCTAAAAAAACCAAAAAAACAAGAAATTTTGCAGGTCCCAGGCTATCTGGGGCCATCTGGAGATACCCAAAAATTTACATTGGATGTTTCTAGGATTTTACTCACTGAGGTGCAAGATTGCCAGAGAACTTCGACCACAGATGTTTATTAAAATCTTTCCACCTAATGTCCCCTGCCTTCTCTCCATCCCTGTAAAAGGGGCACACTTCTCTTTGTTCCCCACAGAAGGTCTTTCCACTTTCTGTCTACCTGCACCCAGGCACAATACAGTCCACGCTATGTTGCCTGCATACAAGCCTGGTCTCTGTTGGTCTCCCCCACCTCACACAGGGTGTTACAGTGTTCATGTACCAACCTGGCACTAATCAATAGAAAACCATAGGAGCCAATCTGCAAACTGACCTAGGGTTACATGAGGCATAAACGAGAGACAAATTTCCAAGCAAGGGGAGAAGGAACTCCCATCTCCAGGGGGACAATAGCACTGGGAGTCTAGAAGGTCTTGTTTTTATTAGTAAAATAAGAAAATGAAGCAATCACTAATCCAGGGTTCCAGAAAATGTAAATGATTAACAGGAACCATAAGAACTTTATACCCAGATATGTAATGTTCTGTGTTTAGTCCTTTGCTGACATTGTCCTGCCCTTGGGGTATTGTGAGCATTCCCTCACACAAACAGGGGAGGGGACAGCCTTCCACTCCTCAGCTCCATGAAAGGTCAACAAGGCCTCAGATGCTGTACCTGATTACATAGCCCAGTCTCCCACAGAAAACTATTAACAATTATCTAAAATCAAAGGCTCAATTCTCATAAGTAAAAGAAGTCAGGATACAAGTGTTTAATATACTCTCAGTGGCTCCCTGGCTGAGAGGCTCAATGATACCAAATGGTTCTCTTAGACTTTTCCTCATGAGTGTGAAGTTGTTGCAGGCAGCCGAGTTAGTTAGAAATATTACAGGCAGGGAGACAGGGCTAGGTCCTCAAAGGAGCCAGTACAGATGCCCAGATACCTGGCAACTATGGGGGAGACAGCACCTCCTGCTGTGGGCCAGGCCTCAAGACAAAAGATCAAGCAAATGCATCCACTTCCTAAAGACTGATACTCTAATTAGTTCCCCATCACCCTGAGAAAGCCTGGAGTCACTATCCCATCCCCCTAGGGGAAAGGTCACAGCTCTAAGAATGTCCACTTCCTACTTGCTTTCCCATTTGTGCCCAATTTAAGCAATTTTACCTGGACTACTAATCTTATTGGCTAACTATAGTTATGTCCCACCTTATGCCCATC